>JANHAO010007522.1:0-20085 GCA_026873985.1 Saraca asoca | reverse complement strand
ATGTTCATTATAAATACACATGTTTGGCTCATTGTAGAGCACAGCTTCATAATAATATCTTCTCTATCTCTCTCTACTTTTTCCCAACACAAATCTTAATTATTTTCTTAACACATATATATCGTATGCACCAAACTTGTTATAAATAGAATCAACCCTTAGACCTTGGAGAGATTTGATAAAAAATGTCTGTCAGTTGATCATTAGAATTGATGATAGAAGTCATTATGTCTCTTGACAAAATCTTTTCTTAAATAAAATGACTATTAATCTCTATATGTTTGATTCTTTCATGAAAAACTGGATTGGATGCAATGTGTAAGCTACTTGTTTATCACAAATGAGTTTTATAAGTCCTATCTCACAAAACTCTGTTGCTTCAACTATACCAATTCACAAGTAGTTAGAGCCATCACACAATATTCAACCTCTACATTCGACCTTGCAACTACGTCTTGCATTTAATTCCTCCATAAGATCATATTACCTCTAAAAAGGACACAATATTTTGAGGTGAAATGTCTATCAATTGATGATCTTGCCCAATTAGAATCTGTATACCTAACAATTTCAGTACCTTCTTTGTTTTCATATAACAATCCTTTCCTATGTGCCTTCTTGATATATTTAACTATTCAAATCATTGTTTCCTAGTGATCATTACGAGGAGAACTCAAAAGCTGACTAACAACATTGAGTGCAAAGGAAATGTTAGGTCTAGTGATTGTAAGGTAGTTTAATTTTCCAACCAATCTACGATATCTTCCTAGATCTAAATACAACTCCTCCCAATCTAGTAGAAGCTTAACATTAGGATTCATCAAAAAATTTATAGTTTTATAGTTTATTGTCCCTGTCTCTTCCAAGATATCTAACGCATATTGTCTCTAACAAATAGTGATTCCATCTTTTGATTGGGCTATCTCAATCCCAAGAAAATACCCCAACTTACCAAAATCTTTTGTTTGGAAATGTTGAAATAGATATTGCTTCAGCCAATCATTGCCAACATGATTATTTTCAATGATGACTATATCATCCACATACACCACTAAAAATATGCAAAGATTAAATGAAGAGTGTTGATAAAATACCTAGTGATCAGCTTTGCTCTAAATCATTCCAAATGTTTGAATAATTTGACTAAATTTTCCAAACCAAACTTGAAGTGATTGTTTCAATCCATATAAGGACTTGTTTAGGTGACAAATTAGTTTGAACTGCCCTTGAGCAACAAACCCAAGAGGTTGCTCCATATGCACTACGCAATATTTGGATAGACTAGTTAATTTAGCTAATAAGAAGAAAATTTAGCTAAAAAATATTCCCTAGCATTATCACTACGCAATATTTGGATAGACTAGTTAGATTGATTTTTAACCTCAGAACAAAAGGATGCAGAAATAGAGAATAATTCTGAATGATCTTTCATTAAATATAACTAAGTGTATCTTGAATAATCAATAAAAGTAACAAAATAACAAAAACCTAAGGACGAAGTGACTCGACTTGAACCCTAAACATCAGAATGGACAATGGAAAATGAAGAGTCAACCCTATTATTGATTCTTTTCGAAAAAGATGGACAGACATGTTGACAGAGTTGACACGACTCACAATTTAAAAATTGTAAACTAGAAAAATGAGGATTTTTTTTTAAACTTAGAAAGACTTGGATGATCAAGGCGTTGGTGAAGCAATTCAGGAGATTCAGATGTAGAACATGCTATTGAAGTCGTTGGATGAAGATAATATAATCCATGAGACTCATATCCTGTGTCAATCATTTGTCCCATACCCCGAACCTATACAAGAAAAGAATCAATAGTGAAGGTAACAAAATAATTTAAAGAACGGGTAAGTTGACTAATGGAAATAAGATTAAAAAGAGAATCAAGGACAAAGAAAATAGATTTAAGAGGAATTGATGAACTTGATTTAGCTTGACCTATGCCTTTAGCAATGGTTTTGGAGTCATCTGCTAAAGTAATTGTACAGGAAGAGACATGAGGCATTATATGAGTGAAAGATATCGGTTACCAGTTATGTGATTGGATGCTCCAGAGTCTAGGATGCATGAATCATGTGTTTGTGATAGATAAGTTGTAAAATTACCAATGGAAGTGGTATCTATTGATGATTGAGCATGCAGGAAGGCCTTAAATTGAAGAAATTGCTTATACTCAGAGTCCAATAATACATTAAATTGAGAATTCTGATTGTTCGCCTCAATTTCAAATTGTGCAATATTTGTTAATATATTCCCTTTCTCAGGGAATCCATGGAGAAAGTAACAACGATCCTCTGGGTGCCCAGACTTTTTGCAGTGGGTACAATAAAAATGATTATTGTCGCGACCTTCAGCCCTATGATCACCTTTATTACCACGGCCTCCTCCTGGACTATGAGAACTAGTTTGTGAGATAAGGTTGAAGTGTCTATAGAATTGTGAGTACTTGGAGTTGTATGGAGTAATCATGAAATCAAACTCCAGTAGGGACTTTTGAACTCGTAAGGATTTGATTATGCATAGAATCATAGTCCGGATGAATTCCAAGGAGGAAAAAAACTATGCATAGTTGATCCGATTTGGTTTCTCATTCTTTGGTATTAGTCATGACAATTAATTGTTTAATATCGGAGATGACTGCTTAAGCCTTGGTCAAATATGCAAACATGTTATGGTCAAATTGCTTGAGATTCACTAAGTTGGTGGCTGCATTGTATATCCTTTGAATGTTGTTAGTGTAGAGTTGTTTGGTTTGTTCTCCAAAAAAAAAAAAGATAACATGTCTTGTAGGGACAAAAATAGACAATTAATTCCAGAGTAATGGATTGCCATAATAACACACACAATTGTGCATCAGTTTTATTCAAATTTTCTTTCTCAGAATCAGGAATATATTTGCTAGTTATGGTCAAGTGATCATTGGCTCTATTGGCCATGAACCATAGTTTGATTGAGTCAGCCCTTATAAGGGGTAATTGTTACCATTCAATTTGTCACTACATATAGTTGATGTGCCAGAAAAAGAAAGAGAAAAGTTGTTGTTAGATTTAGGGTTTTGTTAGCTATTTGAGGTATTATCTTTATTTGATCGTGTAACCTTTTTTTTTTTTTTTTGGCTAGAAATAGTTCTGTGAGGCAAGGTGGGGAAAACAGGTTCCGACTGGTTTTAGGCTTTTGGTTCAGGTTTTGGGCTTCCTTTATTTTTTATTTTTTGAATATTCTGGGTTTAAATTAGTGTCTAGATGGAATCAAGTTGGTAAAGGGAAGAACGAATGATTATAGATAATTTTAAAATTGATTTGTGGTGGCTAAGAGTCAAAGAATCGGGCAATTATTTGGAATTTCAGAGGAAGAGTAGAGTACGATGGTTTGTGATCATTGATTGATGGTAAAGGGTTGAAAAGAATAAGAGTAGGATAGAGAGATGAGGTTGTTTTGAGTAGGTCAGAAAACAGAAGAATTGGAATCCTAAAAAGGAGAGGCCTTTAATATGAGGGCTTTGATATCAACTTGAAATTAGAGATTTTGTGAATGGTTTGGGGGAAACCTCAGCTGGAAAACTTTTATTTATACTAAAAGATATAGTTGACAAATAAAACTTTAATACCTAGTTTAATAAGGAATAGATGTAAATAATTATTAGATAATCTAAAACAGATAACTACCTATTTTATTTACATAATTCTACAAATTTATTTGGGCTTTGTGATAGGAATCACTCCAGAGGCTAGGCATACATTTTTTTTTTAATGAGCTATTTGCTTTAGTAGTG
The DNA here is from genome assembly GCA_026873985.1 of Saraca asoca. Classification (NCBI taxonomy): domain Eukaryota; kingdom Viridiplantae; phylum Streptophyta; class Magnoliopsida; order Fabales; family Fabaceae; genus Saraca; species Saraca asoca. Next base: position 16,303 of record JANHAO010007522.1, on the reverse strand, counting down.
AAAAGTACATCGTTAATCAGGTACTGGATTACATTTTTGTAGGGTAGACTTGGTCCAGGAAGGCTGCACCATTGTATGAGATTGATCGGTGCTGCTGAGCGTGGCATGCAAATGATGGTTCAAAGGGCTGTAAGTAGAAGAGCGTTTGGGAAATTGATTGCTCAGCATGGTTCCTTTCTCTCAGACATGGCCAAGGTATTCGGATTTAACATGTACTATAAATCAAAACTATCATTGTACATCTATTATCATTTATGAGCAGGGGCCAAATGCAAGCTTAACACATTTGTAAATTAATGCATATGATTAGGTCAAAAGGCAAATGTTTAGATAGGTCAAAAAATTCCACCCAATGTTAGACTGACATTATGCAAAAATCTTGTTCATCTTGCCAGTGTCGGATAGAGTTGGAGCAAACGCGATTGTTGGTGTTGGAAGCAGCGGACCAGCTTGATAGGCTGGGAAACAAAAAGGCTCGAGAGATCTTAGCAATGGCTAAGGTAATGATGTTTGTAACGCAGTATCAGTAATGCTTCTTTCGGTCAGAATTTATATCCATTATCTTTCGACATTGACATGGTTTGGGAGCAGGTAGCAACACCAAACATGGCATTGAAGGTGCTTGACATGGCAATGCAAGTGCATGGGGCGGCTGGTTTATCATCTGACACCGTCCTGTCTCATCTGTGGGCTGCGGCGAGAACATTGAGAATTGCAGACGGCCCAGATGAAGTTCACTTGGGTACCATAGCCAAGTTAGAACTACAGAGAGCCAGGCTTTGAGAGAGCATACTCAATCGAAAAAGGGAAGAAGATACCTTTTGTTTACTGCAACTTGAGACACTTGAATAAAGGTTGATGAGATTATGTATTAAAAAATAAATAAATAAGGCATGTTAAAGTCTAATGCTAATTGCACCTGATTTTGTGCACAAGAGTACGTACAAGTTAAATTAAAACTGGTTTTCTGTCAACTTTTGTGCAAAATAAATTGATGTGAAGTTCTTATTTAATACATTGTTCATGTAAAAATCATAGTAATACTATTATTATTCTCCATGTGAAGTTTTTAAATTTTTAAATCAAATGTATATTTTTATTTTTTTTAGGAACTAGTTTAAGGGTTGAAAATTTATCAAATTTCGCAAATCTAATAGATTGAAAGCCTAGAATGTTGTTTAATATTTTATTTTATTTCGAATATACATTTTAGATCACAATTGCATTAGATCGTTTTACTCAAGAACAAAAATGTTGGATAACAGACAAATCAAGCTCAAAACTTAATTTCAAATTTCTGCTTGCAGGGAGAAAAGGGATTATTTGGGAAGCTATTTTTTTATTTTTAAAAATAATTTTTTTATTTTTTTTCTACAAAAATAAAAAAATTTGTTTGTCAATCTGTTTTTAAAAATTATTTTTTAAAATTTATTTTCTAAAATTGTAACTGAAAAAATAATTTTCAGGAAACATCAAAATGGTATTTTCGCTTGTTTTTGTATAGAATTGTTTTCAGATTTTTTTCAAAAATAAGAAAAATATTTATTTTTATTAATGACAAAGTTGTAAATAATATTAAATATTTTTTTTTTCATCTTTAAAAATAAAGAAAATACTTATTTTCAAAATTTACATCCAAATAAATTTTTTATTTTTTTGTTTTAAAAAATTATTTTTAAAAAATTATTTTCAAAAAACAATAAAATAAAAACACATTAAAACACTTTCAAACACTTTCAAATAGGCCTTTGTGTCTTCTTTGCATCTTTTGATTTGTCTTTTGTCATTTGCTTTTAATTTGATTTATCACTAGCCACTTGGTAGGGGAGATCTAGTGTTTAAGTGTGTTTTTGCCTTCATCCTCATGAATCAACCTGTGAGGGTCAAATTTGAATTTTATAATAAAATATTAGAATTTCTTTGTAAAACTTACAATAAAATAATTAAAATAATGTTTTTCAATGATGATAAAATATACAAATATTGGTATAGCATATTAGAATACCTTAGAAGAACATATCAAAATTACAAATGATGTAAATGTGTTATTAAAACAAGTGTGCTGACTTAATTATATCCGACGGAATGACTTATACTCCATATAATACTACACAGAAATATAGCTCAAATATCCGTACAAAAATATTGTTAAAATTTAAACAATTGAAGGTGAAAAAAAATAATGGAAGGTCAGACAAAGATTAAATTGTATTTACGTAAAAAAAAAATTACATATATTGTATGAAGAATGCACAAGATGTGAATAGGGGTAAAAAAATGTTTTAGAAATTGGATCGTATAATGAATTGAAAAAATCATTAAATTATGAATCAATAGTCAAATTTGTTGATGTCAAATATATATTTATATAAATTTATTAAAAAATTAAATAATAACTAACCTATATTATAAATATGAACTTATATTTTATAAAAAAATAAAAAATTAAGAAATAAAATAAACTAGTAAATTTTTAGTTAATTAAGTGTTAAATTTTTTTTTATTAATTTTTTGTTACATATAAATTTGAACCAATTCAACCAAAAAAAAAATTCACTGACCTATTTTTCAATTCTTATTGATTTAAATCGATTCGATCTTTAAAATAATTTTTTATATTAATTTAAATCAAATAATACAATAGTTAGTTAGCGGTTGGACATTCTAATACGGTCCAATTTTTATAACATTGGACTATGACCATTCCGGTCTACTGAATTCATCAATGGATCCAAGAAGCCTTGTTCAAAATTGTGATTCTAAGCAGATATGTAATATTGCAGATGTGTTAATTTTTACAATTATAATTTTATTTCACAATAATCATATTTTCTCACATTTATCCACCTTTTTGTTAATTACAGCATAATCGTTACTGCAATCATAAGTTAGAATTATGTCAAGGAATTATATTGCAATTGTGATCATAGTTGCATAAGGAAAAATAATAAACAAATACTGATAAAAACAGTTAATACAATTCCAATTCAGTGAGAAATGCATAGAGATCTTTATCGTCATTGTAATGCGATTCAAATTTCACAAGGAATTTCTCTTATTTGACTCTTTGACTCAATCTCGGCTGAGTAAAACTCACATGTTTGCCGAGTGAGATTTATCTATTGAATGAAAGAACAGAATGACAATATCTTTATATTTGTGTAAAGACACCAAAAGAATGCCAACAAATTATTTCCTTTTTCGGAGATGAACAATTGGAATTAATATTACTGCAGTCATTACACAATGCACTTAATGCAAGCTATGGCCAATAATAGTAAGAAGCAAGAGGATTAATTATAAGCAGCAGGAGGACTAAGGGTGCGTTTGGGAGAGCTTATCTACAGCTTATATTTGAACTTATCTTATAATATAAGTACTTTAGATAAAAAATTTAGGTATTTGTTTAAACTTATGAAAATAACTTACGACCCTTCAATAAGTCCATTTGAGCTTATTTTAATAAGCTTCATAAAGAAACTTATCAAAAAGAGCTTAATGAAACTTATAGACATAAGTGCTTAATTAAACTGTTTTTCCAAACGGGCCCTAATTATAAGATGTTATGTGATCTCTACTTGGAATAGGTAAAATTACACTTGCTCGGTCCCTCGTGTATACTTCTATTATTTTGACCATTAGTTAGTTTACATACTAATGTTTCACAGCATATAGAATTTTATGAAACTAACAGATGCTCCTTGTGCTTCATTTGAAATGATGTAAAAAGTGAATAACTTATTTCTCAAGATCACTATTATTATTATTTTAAGGTAAAATACAAATAATCCCTTAAAGTAAGGTTTAGTGTTACATAATCTTTTTAAAATTTCAAATCTTATAAATAACCTCTTCAAATTTTAATATTAGAATTAGCCAGCAAAAAGCCAAAACCCAAATGCAAACTTTGTGGAGGCATTAGAAGAGGAGAAATCAGCCCAAGTGTTCAATTAGCCCCAGTGTCATCAGTACAAATAGTCAGAGGAGTGTACAAAGGAAGGAGAGGTTGTTAAGGTTAATGAGGAGCAGTCCCAGCACAACAAGCACGATAAAGAAGATCTGAGTCCATCTAATTGCACCGGAAAGAGAAAAAAAATTTCCTATTCTACAGTATTAAATTCTAGGTTAGCCAGCATCTAATTGCATTAATTTCATCTAACTTATGCATCTAAGTAAGCAGCATCCATGGGATTAGCACGATTCATTTGAGGTTGATCACCTTCTGAACTGAAACCCCTGCTTGGGAATAGACCTTGAGGGAGAGCCTGAGATAATAGAGTAGTGAGAAGGAAAGGAGTTGGAAAAGGAATTCAAGTTCTGTATATAACCAATCAAAGTCTAAGTTCCTTGTTGGGGCATAATCACTAACAAAATGGAGAGAGATGTCTTTGAAACAAATTAGATTGATTATTGATCACCTTCCACTTCTATCATTGAGGTAGACATTAGCTTGTTGAGCAAAAAGATGCGCTAGTTTTCTCTAATGGACATGAAAGTGGAAAGTGACAAGGGAGATTACCCTCAAGATGAGAATAGATCTCAAACAAGATGAGATCAATAAAAGACGTGGATCAATAGTCCATTTTTTTTGTTATGAATCAATGGTATATGTCTTTTAACAACAAATTCACTCCCCGGAAGTGATCATGCTCTGTGCTATCATGTCAATAAATGACGGCTTTCAAGTGGAAATTCAATATTTTGGATGGTTGTAGACAGATTCACTAGTTGGCACTCTTTCACTGGTGATTGCAAGCTAAGTGCCCCTAAATGACAGGAGTCTAACAGAAGCATCCAATCAACTAGGAATCTCACCTTTCTGATTCTACATCCGCTACTACTGAAGTGGTTTACTACCTATGCCAGCAAACAAACAGAAATAGGTAAGGCTCCATACTTGGTGGATATAACTTATGCAAGAAGGGTGTTAATAAAAAAGACTAGGTGTCCATGCCACTAACCAACTCCTAAAAGATATGCAAGAGCTTATCTGGCAAACCACTAAAAGTATCCATGGAGTCGAGCAATGATCCAGTTGCTCTTTGTCACCCTATTTTCCTTGGGACCAAGAACAAGCTCCAAAGAAGAAGAAGGACTTGTTGCAATCATAGGTACAATGGCTAGTTGTCTCAAGCCAAACTCTTGATTCACATTTGTGTGAAACCATTGCAATCAATTTTGCATACCAGTCATTTGCCGCAGACAGTAAAGGCACTAAGCCATGATTTTTATATATTCTGGAAAAATAGATAGCAAGAAAGTGTATAGGCATCAAGGAGAGACCATGTTAATCAAAATAAGCTATTATTAAGTCAATTAAGTTAGGAGTGTCACCAATCAATCCCTAGGGCACTAGCTAGTTTGTCCTTAAAAACCTTAAAAATTGAGTCCATGAAGCCTTAGATACTTAAATGTGTATTGTCCTTGAACCTAGACCATAGAAATATGGTTATAGCCCCATTCCATTAATGAGATCCATAGCTTATAGGTCTTTCCCAAGCTAGTAAAAGAAGAAAGAAGAGAATGAAGTAACTCGACTGAAAGGAGAGGACCACCCTAAGCCTACAAGTAGGCAAGACTTTCAGTTACAATGCCTAGGTTGAGAAAGCCTTTTTTAAAGCCAATAAATTATCGAATTTCACCAACCCAACTACCGCTGCCAGGGGATTACTAGATCCATTCTCAGATCCTTCCAGTTTAGAAATCCTCTTCATGGTTTCCAAATAAGTGACAAAGAAATAATAGAATAAAGGAGTGTAAGATTGATATAGGTCACGCGTAGGTTGCCTCAACTCCCAACTCATCTAGAGAATGAATTGGGCCTCTATGTTGATGTTCTACTAGTTGATTCAAGATCTGGGTGATTCACCACATCTAAGCTAGGGGAAAAGCATCATGGAAGCAGCATCTCATTGATTAGGTAGGGGAATAGTTTATCATAAAGTAGTTCTAACCTAATCATCTTCAACCTAATATACAATATTGGAACTAGAGAGAGATGCTAAAACTATCAAATTAGATGACAGAGACTATACTAGCAACTAGGGATTGGGATTAGATAGATTCTTGACCTAAGGATGAAAGTCCGCAATGAAAAGAAGAAGGAAGGTAGAGAAAAAGGGAATAAGAGAGCAACAACTCCTCTTCATGGCAAAAAGGAACTAGCCACTTCCTTATATACATAATATACTATGGATTAAAGAGGGGAGAATTGGCATTACAAGTCCATTAGATTAGTTATTAAATGACCTGTCCCTTTTCCATCAAGTAGAAGGCTAGTTTCAGAAATTGGCACAGAATGGAAAGTGTAAAACATATAGCTAGCATGACAATTAAATTAAAGTTCTTGATACGTTGGATTCATGGCTGAGGCAAGAGGCCAGTGACAAAACTAATCTTCTTTTAAAGGTTAGGATTGAGAATGGGACAAAAGAGAAGAAAGATAAAAAGAAGTCCAATGACAACTCTACTATCAGGTTTGAAACAAGATAGAAAGGGGAAACGTGCACCATTCAAATGAAAGGGAGAGGAGCAAGGCATATGAAGAAGTAAATATGAGATATGACATGAGATATTGAAAGAGAGAAAAAGTCTCAACGCTAACCTAACTATATTAGAAATCAAAGTCTCATAGTCATCACCTAATCTTTAAAGATTGGACAAGAATTAGGCTTTGTTTTTGTCACTATAGTACAAACCCTAGAATTTGCCCTTGTATTAAGGAAATCTTTTTCAATAGTTAATCAAGGTCGAGTCTCACTCCTATAGGTGGTGTGACCGTAGCCATGGAACCTAGTCTGGTTATGACTGAATCAAGGAAGATATCAAAGTAGCTTTAACCCACACTTGATCAAAAGGAAGAGGTGTTGTAAACACAATTGAGCGAATTGAGCACTAATAAGTACTGTATATGTCTCCAAGGGCATTCACTATTCCAATTTTTAGGGTTTAGTCTCTCCCCAGGTATTTTCCACCTACTTGTAGCCTCGATGAACAAAGTTCAGTGATCTAATCAATCTGAATCAAACAAAATAAACTCTAACACAGATTTAAACTTTGTCAAAAGCTTGCTAAAAGTGATTCCCTTAAAGAGCTTATGAGACTCTAAAAGTGATTCCCTTAAGGAGCTTACATGTACAAGATTAGTTGTTCCATGTAACTCTACCTTTAAAAAAGGGCATGAAACTTTGGCTCATTAAACTTTGACATGTTATAAAGGATAGGAAGCATTTCGCTGGCCTTCAAGATCTTTGATTCAGTAGATCCCAATCGAGAGAGAGTTGAAGTTCTTTGAAGGGAAATAGAGTTTTTAAGTGTAGGGACTTAAGTTTCCTTAGAAGAGTAAAGGTTATAAGTCTAAGGAAGAGTTCATAGACAAATCAAAGTTAAAGCAAGGTTTATAGCAATAAAGCATTAGGCTATAGCATTCTACTTTCTTTGCTATCCTTGATGAAAAAAGGCAAGTTGACAGTCAAGCTAGTGCGAATATATATCCTCTCCTTTTAAATGCCAAAAAGACACTATTTTCATTCATTAGCAGTACTTCATTCAAGGAAAGCCCTTCAAGATGATATCTCCATCCTTCCATGCTTACTTATTCGCCAACAAGCCTAAAGAAACTAGATCTTGCAATTGTAGTAGCCAGTTCATGAATGGGATCACTAAGGTTACGGTATTCTAAAGAGTTCCTGAACTAAGCAGTTAAGGAAGCTCTTTAGTTTTGGATTAGTAGTTGTCAAGACAGATAAAGATAATAATGCTGAACTACCTAAACTTCTAGCTAGAGTGAGTTCAGGTTAAATCCATAAAGATCAATGATTAATTTCTATATGTTTGTAGTGTAAAATAGGGGGTTGGATATCTAATTAGAAATAGGAATTTAAATGAATAGTTTAAATGCAAACAAACAGAAACAAAAATGGAAGGGAAATCAAATGAGAAAGCTTCAATCCAAAGGACTTTTGCACCTAGTCACGAAAGGTTTTAATTTCCTCAAATCTATTCATGGCATTCAGAAAGTCATAATGCTTTGCCAGAAGTCAGTCTTAATCTATGAATTTGTTTGACCAATTTGAAGAAATTGTATTTGAATTAAAAGGGGTTTTAATTCAATTGGCCTTATAAAAACTTGCAAATGAATTCATTACTAACATATATAAAAACCTAATGGATCAAACACAACAGAATATCTTCGATCCGAAGTCAAAAGAAAAGTTAAAATGTAAAATATTATGAATTCAATAGTTGAATTGGGAGAACATCTTGAAATTTTGAAATAATTAATTAAGTATTCTATTATGATTAAAAGTGTTAATTAATTAAAGGTTTAATAATTTTAATGAAGATTACAGTTATTAAATAGTAGTAAATTTCCATTATTAATATTTAAATGTTATATAGCACTTATATTAACACCAGATGAGATGTTGAGTAAAGGAATGGTTCCTCACTTAGAAATTATTTTAAAATAATTAAAAAAATTAGAGAATGCTTACATAAGAGGGCTTATGAATTTGGACTATAGGAAAGTATTTAGGTTTATTAGACACAAAAGATGGAACATTATGTTAAGGAGTGTAGACTCCTTAGACCAAAAGGGGCTTTATTAGTCAGGCAACCTATCCACTGAGTGAGTGGATGGCATAAGCAAGGGGAAATCCTAGCTTGTGTGCCATTCATATTGCTTCCTCACTTTTACTTGTACTCTAAACTTTTCTATTTAAAGAGGAGAAAAGCTAAAGCAAAAATAGAAAAATCAATTCAGCCCTAGCATATATGTTATGCACCAGTTCTTTTTGTATGATCTTACTTCTCATCTCCTCTTTGGATTCAAATACCAACCTTATTCCAGTGAATTTGTGATTCCTTAGAGTGCTAGTACCTCTTAAGCTAAGTGATTGATTTTTTTATCTACCTATTATGTGAACTTGGTAAAGTTTTTAGATCAAATTGTTTCATATAGATCACCGTTGATGTTAGAGATCAAATTTGAAGGAGTTGCCTAGGGACATTCTGAGAGACCTAATTGTGAGATTAGTTGGAGATTTCATAAAATTGCTTGAAGATCAAATCGAGATTTGATTGAGGATTTCAAAATAACTCTCAAAAAGGTATAATTTAAATTATTGATTTAAATTTTACCTTGCTTATGAATTAATTTATAAATAACATGATCTGAGATTAAGAAAATTGAAAATTTTCTTTTGTGCATACTTGACGCATATGATCGGCATATTTGATATGCTTCAATCCAATTTTTCCTAACACTATGTACTCTGCTATAGTTGTACATTGAGTCACCATATTTTATTTTCTTGAATTCTAGCTTATAACTCCAGAACCAAGACTGAAAGTGTATGTTAAGGTACTCTTCATGTCATCAAGTGTGCCACCTTAATTATAATCTATATAACCAATCAAATAAACATTATTTTCTTTTGTGTACAAAATTTCAAGTTTTGAAGTTTCCTTTACATACCTCAACACTCTTTTGATTGCTTTAAAGTGCACTTCACTTGGAGAATGCATGAATCTAGACAACAAACTTGCAGCATAATATCATAATATCAAGCCTTGTTGTTGTTAACAAAGCAAATAGCCATTTAAACTTCTATACTTTTTAGCATCAACCTTATCATTTCCATCCTTCTCACTTAATTTTTCATTTTAAGCTAGAAAAATGTTCACCGTTTTGCAATTTTCCATGTTGAACTTCTTCAATACTTCCTTAGCTTATTTTTCTTGGTTTATGAAGATTATTTGTTCAATTTGGGGAACCTCCATGCTAAGAAAATAGGATATTTTACCCAAGTTAGTCATCTCAAACTCATTCTACATTTCCACTTTGAATTCTTACACCAAAGTGATATTGCTACCAATTATGAGAAAATCATCAACATACAAGGAGATAATTAATAAATAATTATTAACCTGCCTCATATATAAAGTAGCTTCACTAAGACTCCTCTTAAACCCCAGTTGCAATAAATGCTCTTCTATTTTACTATACCAAGCCATTGGGGTTTGTTTCAATTCATACAAGGCTTTTTTAGGTAGATAGACTTTATATTCTCGACCTTTTACTATAAAACCTGGAGATTGATTAACAAATATCTCCCCTTGTAGATTGCTATTGAAAAAAGCAGACATGGCATCGAGTTGGAATATCTTCTAGTTTTTTTAAGCTACTAAGGGTATGAATAGTCGTATAGTATCATACCTTGCTACTAGAGCAAAGGTGTCAAAAACATCAACTCTATATTGCTATGAATAGCCCTTAACAACTAATCTTGCTTTAATTTTGTTAATAGAACCATCAGGGTTTAGTTTAGTTTTATACACCCATTTTAATCCTATAACTTTTTTATTTGTAGGTTTGTCAACTAGTTCCCATGTCTCATTCTTTTGGATCAATTTTAACTCCTCTTCCATTTCATTTCTCCAACTTGATGACTTAGCAACTCTTTTATAACTAATAGGTTCCAATAAGATATCATTGCACCTACTATAAATCTCATTCAAATATCTGATGCCTCTGACAAGAAAGTCTAAATCTAAATTAGCTACAAAATTATCATCTTGTTCTTTAGTAATTTCATAATGTTCTTGAGGAATATCTTTTACAATTTGGGTATTTTCTAAAGCTTTAAATTTAGGTTTGTTCCAATTCCAATGTGCCCCTTCATCAAACTTTACATTTTTGCAAAACATGACCTTTTTAGACTAAATTGAAAATTCTATATCCCTTTGCAGTATTGTCATACCCTAAAAGAATTCCAACTTTAGCCTTTTAGCCTAGTTTATCACTCTTAATATCTACCACATAAACATAGCAAATGCTACTACAGACTTTGAGATGATTAACACCAGGTTTCACTCTCTTCCAAGCTTCATATGGAGTCTAATCTTTTAATGATTTTATAGGCAATCTATTGAGCAAATAAATAGAAATGTTTACTCCTTCAGCCCAGAGTTTCTTCGTTAACTTCTTTTCTAGCATAAGACACCTAGCCATTTCCATAACGATTTTATTCTTTCTTTCAATCACTCAATTTTGTTAAAGAGTGTAAGGAATTATAAATTAGTGCTGAATTCCAGACTTTCTATAAAGTTTTTCAAATTTTTCACAAGTATACTCAATTTCATTGTCAAATCTAATTGCCTTTATCTTGTAGTCACTTTCATTTTTCATAAAAGTCTTGAAATTTTGAAAACAATTAGAGCTTTTGACTTTTGTTTTAGGAAATAGACCCAACACATTCTTGAGAAATAATCAATAAATAAAAGAAAGTATCTACTTCCACTTAAAGATTTAATACTTATAGGATCACAAATATCGGTGTGAATCTAAAGCTTTCCATGGACAATGGGCATATTTTGAACCAATCCTTTGCTATACATGTGTTTTAGAAATAAAAAATTAAAGTGGCTGAATCTTTTATGGCGAAGAGATGAATTACCAACATAACTAGGAAAAGCATAATCATAAGAATGCTTCCACTTCAAAGAAAAACTTCTATTTCATTTGAATAGTCATTAGTTCATAGCCAGCAAGATCTATAATATACAAGCTTTATCTTTGAATAGCATAATATAGTTTCTTTCAACCATCTAAGTAACACTCAACAAGTTTTGATCTATCTGGGGCACATATAGACCATTTAGAATAAACTCAATACCTGTTTGAGTCTTTACTACAACTTCTCATTTCCCTTTGACATCTACGAATTCTCCATTGCCAAGCTTAAAAGATTAACTCTTAAAGTATAGGAAGAATCAAGAGTTTTAAAGATGTTGATTTCTAAGGTCATGTGACATGTACAACCACTATCAACTAACCAAACATCAAAATTTATCTTGGTAGCATAGCATGTGGTAGTAAACAAGCTTTCTTCTTATTGCTCCTAAGTTTTGGCAACTTGTACGTGTTGCTTCTATTGGTTTGCCTTATTTTTGCAAGCTTTTTCAACATGGCCATGTTAGTTGCAAACCTAACATTTGACCCAACCCAAACCAGTAGTAGTTCTCAATTTGACTTCTTTTTTTTTTTTACAACAAGAACAAGGTAGATACTAGTCATTTTTTTCCCACAGCCTTGTTGTTGCCCTTTCTTTCTTTTCTTTATCTTGTTTTTCTCCTGATTGTTTCATTCCACCACTTGTTGATGGAGCTTTTCCTTTGTGGAATGCTGAAAATGCTACTTTAGCTGCCTCTTCTTGTCTTATCCATTTTCTTTGCTTATGTGCTTGTAAAGCACTTACTAACTCTTAAAGACTCAAGTTGTTTAAGTTTTTAAAGTCTTCTAATGAAGAAATCTTCGATTCCAACTTTATAGGCAAGCTTATAAGTACTTTCTCAACAATCCTCTTATCTAAGAGCTCTTCACTAAGAAGCTTTATTTAGCTTACTACTTTCATGAGCATGTCGAAAAACTCTTTGACAATTTTACTGTCATTCATCCTAAGGAGCTCAAAGTCCTTCTTAAGATTGAAAAGTTGCATTTAATGAGTCATCTCACTACCTTAGAACTCCTTTTGAAGTATCTCTTAGCCTTTGGTGTGTCATAGTTCACAATTATATCAAAGATCTCATCTGCAATAGAAGATTGAATGGCAAACAAGACTTTGCACCTTTTTTTTTTTTTCCTCACTATGGTACTTAATCTGAGCCATAGTGGGATTTTTAACTAAAGGATTAGGCTTTGCACCTATTTCTACTACTTCTTATAGGTCAAAAGCTCTTCAATAAGCTTTCATCTTTATTGCTTAGATTGGGTAGTTAACACCAGTGAACGCAAGAGGTGTTAAAAGTGAAAATTGCTTGATGCCATCCTTAAACTCTTAGAAGTTTTAGGTTTTTATGGCTAGGGAACCTTACTTGTTTTCTCTCACTCTCACACTTATAGATCCTCTGAGATTAGAGTGCTCTTGATACCATTTGTAAGCTCTAGAAACTAAGAGAATGAAGAGTAAAGAAGAGAAGAAAACTGTTGAAAAGCTTTCTATCTAATAGTTGGTTTACATTGCAAAAATATATACATAGTACAAAAATACATTTTAACCATAACTTTACCTACCACACCAACTATCGTCCACACATTTAGTCTTACTTTTAGCTAAACCACACAGCCAAATTACATCATCCAAACATCATCAGAAATAGTAGGAAACAATTATAAAATACATTTATATTAGTAAGTTCAGAAACATTAAAATATTACAAAGTTTTGACAAAAAAGTGTCACAACTTCATCATATAATCTGAGAGGCTACTGACTTTGGTTGGTGTTTATGGCTTCTGGAAGTATGTGTTTAAGTTGGAGAGGAAAGAAACCATAAGATACTTGGAGATATTTTACATCCTCAAGTTCAAAGATCTAGTAAGTCGAATTTTCCTATTATATGGTGTATTATCCTATTGAAAGTTTTAGTCTTTCTCTAGAAAAGTTTTGTGGACTAATTTATAAATTAGATGATGTTTGTGATTCAATTGCATTCAGTGATCCTCAAGTTATTTATTTCTAGGATGAGTTTAAGAATCTTGAACATGTGTAACAACCTTTGTGTTAGTGTTATTATATTTAGGTAAAGTCAATTCTAGTGGTTGTTGTTTTACGTACACTACTACAAAATACAAAAAATGTGGTATCTAAATACATATCAGATGATAGGAATCCTGATGTATACATAGGAGTGATAGTGTTTTTATAAATATGATAAAAATTAATATGTTAGTTGTTATTAAAAAATTAATGTCTAATCTTTAGATGTCAGGTTAATTTAAAAAATTGACATAATTTTGAATTAATTTTTTGTTTTAATGAAGAAAATTACAAAGTTGATTGTTATTAAAAAAAATTGACATCTAATCTTTCGACGTTAATTGGATTTTAGGAACCAATGTAATTTTGAATTGATTTTAATTATTATTTTGAATTATTTTGTTTATTTTTACTTATGATGAACAAAATATTCTCTAATCATTAATTTTTTTCAATTCCACTCAATAATTACCTTTTATTAAAACTTCAAAATTCTTAAAATATTTTGTTTGACAATTTCAAAAAAAAATTCAAATGTTTAAAATATTATTTAACGGACATTTTTCAGACAATAATTAGTCTTGGATTTATTTGTGAAAATGTATTTATATTTAAAAATGGACAAAATAATTCAAAACTAATGATTTTATTATGTAAAATCAAACAAAATAATTCAAATATAATTTAGACAAAATATAAAAAAAATAGATTATTCTAATGCTACACGTTGAATACTAAAGACTTCGACATATATATAAGAAAGGTGGTATATAAATATAATAAAAATTAAGACATTGATTTTTTATGAGAAATTGACGTAGATTTCAATCAACTGTCAGTTTCTATGAGAACTGACATCTAAAGTCTACGAAATTTAAAATAATTTCTATAGACTTGGCTCTCATTTTCTCTTTCTCGCTAGTTTGAAACCTAGCTCACAATCTTTCTCGTCTAAAGTTCATCGTCAATGCTTCAAAAACACAAGTGTGAAGAAGGGAAGCAGTAGCCAACCCTCTTCTTCGTCTCTCAAGAATAACATCTCCGACGATTTTCTCTCTCCGTTTATGTTAACAAGTAATTTTTATTATTATTTGATTTCATTTTTCTATATACCAAATAACCATTTTTCCACAATGTTGAATTATATACCCATTGTTGAACTATTAGTTTAGAGAAATTTTATTATTTATTAGTGGATAGTTTTAGGAAAATACAATCCATCTCTACTATGAATATGTCTTGTCAAATGCCAAAGCTCAATAGCCTCATGTCATGAATTAAAACACACCCTAGTATCATAATTAAGCATTATCCGCATCTTAATTCACAAGATTAAAATCTGAAAGGTTGATAGGTTCATGTTGAGATTTAAATTGGGTAGTTATGGATTAAAGATGGATGTATGCTAATCAGTTGAGTGAAGAATATACAAATGTGGTTGAGGAGTTTGTTAGATTTGTTGTTGATCAACATGTTACAAATAGTAATGAGTTAATTAGGTGTCCTTGTATGAGATGCTGTCAAATGTGTTAATTCCATGCTGCCTTCGGGGGATATTAGTAATATTGTGGATTCAAGATTAAAAAGACAAGGTGAGACAAATTCTGCAAGAAAAGCTTAAGATATTGTAATTTCATGTATGACACCAAATTTTCTCTAATAGGTCAACCATGAGGACAGGGTTAGGAAGATTATGTCCTTTGTTTGTATCACATTATGTTTTATTTAATAGTGTCTTGTTTAAAAGAGAAAATCTAGAAGTAAGAAAATATATTAGCCTCATCATTCATTGCCAACAAAAATGTCAATCAAGAATCATGCATGGATAGATGTATCAAATTGTTATTTTGACATCTTTTAATTTTAATATGTTAATTTTGTAACTTCAATGTCTTGAATTATTTGTTGAACTAATTAAATGTGTAAAATTGTTAAAATTGGAATTATATTGGGTGATTGAAGATTTTGATTTGATGGTTGTTTGGTGGAATTGAAAGATGTGGATATTGGGAATTTTATTTCTATATAACTTATGATACAACAAGGGATGACAATTTTACCTACGTATCCATTTACTCGTGATTATCTACCAGTGATAGGCAGATATGAGTATGAGAAAAAGTGTTCACGGGTGGGTATGGTTATGAAAATCATACCTATAACAGGTATAGGTATAGGTATGAGAAAATATCCATGCCCGTACCCGTTTACCTGTTTAAATAAAAATCTTTATTTTTTTATATAAACATTACTCAAAACAACGTCGTTTGTATTTTGGAACTTTGAATTGAAAGTTTAGAACTTTGTATTATACTTTATGGATGTAATTTTGCTAATGTTTGGCATATGTTGTTGTATATGTGATGACTGACATGGATATAATTTTGGCCAATGTTTGGTATAGTTTATTTTATATGGATTTATATTGTATGTGTGATATAATTTGGAACAAATAGATTGGATTTGTGAATTTATTTTGTAGTTGAAAATTTTGAATTATTATTATGATTTGGATGGAAAAAATTTAGAAATATATATTTTTTTAATTCTGGCAAGTATATCCGCATGTACACCCATACCCGCAGGTACAAATCCATACCCAAATTCGCTATAGTATTTGCGGGTATGGGTAAGGAATTTTCTGGTAAATACAGGTATGGATATTGACATATCCACTTGTGTTAGAATAAAATTCAATATATATGGGGCCACACATGTAAACATTAAAATGTATGGCCATTATTTAATAAGCCTAAATAAAGT
>JANHAO010007521.1:0-20074 GCA_026873985.1 Saraca asoca | reverse complement strand
TTAAATATATTTTTTTCATCTTCAAAAATAAAGAAAACACATGTTTTCAAAATTTACATCCAAACAAGTTTTTTGTTTTTTGATTATAGAAAAACAGTTTTTAAAAACAGTTTTTAAAAAACTGTTTTCAAAAATAATAAAACAAAAACACCTAAAAACACTTTCAAACAGACCAAGTAACTTGGCTCAATGGATAACAATAAAACTCTAATGGAAAATTATACTTTACATTCTTAAAATTTAGTTGAATAACAAATTATCTTCATAAACTTTAAAAATTAATAAATTACATCCATAACTTTTAATAAGTTACAAAACACTTCTTAAAGTTTGAAAAAAACTATGAACATATTAATTAATTGTTAGTTTTAATTATAAATTATTAAATATATTTTATATATATTGTTAATATCATATTTTTCTCCTATAAATCAGAATATTCACCCTAAACATATTATTCATTCTACCAATTTTTCAAATTTAAATTATCAAACTCATATTTGATAATAAAATATAATATTTAATTTGAGATTCATGATTTACATAAGAAGAAATAAGTTTTTTAATAAAATATATACAACATATTTATTAGTTTAAAGTTAAAATTAATAGAAAAATAATATTTCCATAGAGTTTTTAAGTTTTAAAGGATAATATGTTACCCTTTTTTTTAGTTTAAGGTGTAATTTGTAATTTTTACGTATAAAAGAGTAATTTGTCTCCCATTGAAATTTTAAGGTGTAAAATATATTTTCTCCTCAACCTAATAAAATAAAAAATTCCACTTAACCTTAATGATGCGTGTATGTCTTACCTAATCCGTAGGTGATAATTACTTGTAAAATAGTCGTAATTATCCAAGTAAAATTGGCATATCAACATAGTATTTTTCACATTTTTCGTTGCTCTTAATATCCTATAGTGTTTTTTTTTCCAGCCTTATATCTTTTGTTTTGAAAAAGGAAAAATATAAAATAGTCCTTAATTTTTGAGTGATTGGATTTTATCTCACCTCATTAACTTTAAAAATTTGAAAATCATTCTTTTTAACTATACAAAATTTAGAATTCACATCTATCGACTGCTTAATTAATCATTTTATTAAATTATATAATTTTTTTATAAATCTTTTTTAAGTAAAAATTATAATATTATTGTATATTGATTTATATATTATGTCATTTTTTCACATATAATTTTCCAACTCATTCAAGTATTTAATTAAAATTCTATATATAGTTTAATTTCTATTAATTATATAGCAAAATTATAAGTGAAAAAATGACGTGATAAATTAACATATAATAATATTATGATTTTTATTTTAAAAATTTATGAAAAAATTATGTAATTTAATAAAATAATTAATTAAGTAGATGATGAGTATTAATTTTAAATTTTATATAATTTAAAATTTTAATATTCAAATTTTCAAATTTAATTAGAATAAAATCTACCTACACTAAAATTCAAAGGGTATTTTACATTTAAAAAAAAGTACTAATTTATCAATTTGGGATAATTAACAAATCTGCTTTACATGATCATAACAAATATCAAAGTAAGCAGCCAAAAACCGGAAACAACGCAGAAGCCACCCATCTTGCAACGCAATCTCTTCCAAACAAAGCCTAACGTTCAGCGTTCAAAAGCGAAACCTCTTGCCCACACAAACGGATTAATAAATTATATGGAAAAATGTTTAGTCTCCACCAATGTATAACTAAAATTTGAAAACTTCTCCTCTAATTAAAAAATTTAAACTAACATTTTCTATACTTAAAAAACTTGCAATTCTCATAAAGATAACAAAATATTGCAGATAAGCTTCTGTTTGTTTTGTTGAAAAGTGTATTTTCTAAGAATAATCTTATTTACTTTTATTTATAATTATAAAAAATTAAAATAATAACAAATATTTTATTTATTAAATATTATATATGAGAGATGTAATAGAAAATAATATTTATTATGTTAAAAAAAGAAGTTATTTTCTTTTATTATTATGATAAAATGTATTATTTGTTAATCACAAGATACCTAAATAACATGAAAATCATTTATTTATATACAATTAAATAGAATTTTCTCACAATAAATCTTTTCTAACAAAATAAATAAAACATTAAACTAAAATTTATTTTTTTATCCAACATATATTACCTATTTGAATTTAATTAAAATTTATATTTGATCAAAACATACCTGAATCTCTTTTAAAGTTTATAATAATTTTTTTTATTATTTTATTGATAAAAATTTTAAATTTAGATTCATTTTGTATTTTTATTTTTTAAAAAAAGTCTGAATATATGTTTTCAGATTGAAAGGGAGATCTGTGATGTGTTGAGTGTAGTGTTCTCAAAATTATAATATATTACCTCATTATTATAATAATTTGATATCTCTTTTCAAATCCTTAAAAAGAAAGAGAGACAAAGGTTCGTTTATGTTAACTGGCTGACGATTGGCGCGTATATAAAGGAGGCCAGGAAGTCTTATCAGTGTGAAAATCTTCTAAACCACGATAGACTCAGTCTCTGACTCGGTCTCCGATTCGAGCTACTGACTCGGTCGGATTGGGGTTTATTGCGCTTCCTTTCGAGTTTTGATTTGATTCTCCGAGAGATCTACTTTTAAGGTAACTTCTTAATCTCATTGTTGGCTTATGCAGCTGATTTGATTTTCGCTTGAAGTGTCTGCTGGATCAATCCGTGTCATTGCGTATTTTGTTTTGCACGGTGAATCTGACAACATGGTTAGCATTTTTTTTTTTTATTTTGCAATTGTTTGTGAATACTTTCCAATTCGCTAATTCATAACAATGTTCATGTTGACAGTTTTTTTTTTTCATTCTCTGATAAATGAATTCATGTGTACTGATCAGATCTGATGTTGGTGTCGGTGGCTGTAGCTTGTTCTTTGTTTTTATCTTTTATTTATATCTTGTCACTTTTTGCTTTTGGTTGCTTATTTATTGAGTATTGTCACTTCCAATTTCATGCACTTGGTGCATTTGCTTTAACTGTTGAGGATTAAATCATGGAAAGGTGAGAGTGATACAATAACTTTGCACCCAATCTGTTAGAATAGACTAATTTTTTTTTTTTTTTGGGGGGGGGGGGGACCAAGAAGCAAATTCATATAAAAACTAGGTCTGGCTGAATGTGCTTATGGGGATATGCCTTTTGAGGATTTAATACTGAATATCATTGTGTGCAAGAAATATTTTCCCCGTGTTGTTGCCATTCTTTGTGTGGTTTGAATCAGTTGTTTCATCTTTTAATTCTTCTAGATTAAGATTTATTCAGTAGGCTGCATAACTGCATAACAGTGCAAGACTCATTTAACTGCAACAAAATCAGAGTTTCTAAAATTTTCTGACGCTTAATCACCAGATTTAACATGATATCCTGAATGAAGGATTTTTCAACTGAAATTCTGTTATAACAATCTATACAAATCTTCAAACAACCATGAAGTTTAGACTATCTTCAGAATCACAAATTTCGGCCATTGCACTTGATTCTAGTTTAGATATATAGCCCCTTTTTCCTTCTAATTAGAAACTCTTGCCTGTGATGTAGCTGGATTGTGTATTTGTTTCTATATCCTGCTAAATTGATCGCATGATTCTACTTTCAACATTTCTAGTTTCATAGTTCTTATGGCAACACATATTTGGATCATTTGGTTGTTTCTCTTTGACTGTCTGGGTTTTCTTCCAAGGTCCTCTTTAGCCACGTGTGAATCACTCTTATCATAACACCCGTCAGCTTAGGCACAATTTCTTTGCCAAATGTTTCTGTTTTACAAATTGTCAATAAAGAGATCTGTAGCAGTTTTTCTTTCTTATCTTTGCATTGATATTTAGAGGAGAGGAAGGGTTCAATCTGCTTATATTTTGTATGCATTCTTTGTTATCATTTCTTGATCTGATTTGATATTTATAATTAACAGGAAAAACAAGGAATATCACAATGAAGGCGTTGATTCTGGTTGGAGGGTTTGGAACACGTTTGAGGCCGCTGACGCTCAGCGTGCCTAAGCCTCTGGTTGATTTTGCTAACAAGCCCATGATCCTCCATCAGGTATGAAATTGTTAATTCTTTAATATAGCAGGTACGATTTGTTGTCAAATGCATAAAAAAGAATCAAATATGGTGTTGTCTAGAAAAGAAAAGACATTCATTATTTGTATATTCAACATCTATAACAAGAAAAAGTTGGGACATTAGCATCTTCTTGTTTGCTTGAAAAAAAGGTGCTTGATTAGATCCTATACTGACTTCCTGTTTTGCTTATTGTAAGTATGATATTCATTCAAACACTATATCTGTCTCCAGTCATATATGTGTGTGTCTTTAATATCTGTTGTGTTTAATATAGATTAACAGATCTTGCTACTGATTTACCTTTGATTCTTTTTGACTTTTCAGATTGAGGCCTTGAAGGCTATTGGAGTAACTGAAGTGGTATTAGCTATCAATTACCAACCTGAGGTAAGGATATCTTGCCTCTGCTTACCACATTGACTTGAAGAATGTAGGCTCTGGTTTAGTTTTTTGATTATGTAATACTCCCTACTGCAGGTGATGTTGAATTTTTTGAAGGAGTTTGAGGCAAAGCTTGGGATCAAGATCACATGTTCCCAAGAAACTGAGCCACTAGGGACTGCCGGTCCCCTGGCCCTTGCTCGGGATAAGCTGATAGATGATTCTGGAGAGCCCTTTTTTGTTCTCAACAGTGATGTTATAAGTGAGTACCCGCTTAAAGAAATGATTGAATTTCATAAAAACCATGGAGGAGAGGCTTCAATTATGGTGACAAAGGTAGTAACAGAATTGACAAACGAAAAAATGAAAAAAAAAAAAAAAAAAAAAAAAACCTTTTTACAATGTATGTGAAACTTTTGCAACAAGTTAGAGAACTGATCATAATTTTTTGTTGAATTTTGTAGGTGGATGAGCCGTCAAAATACGGAGTGGTTGTTACGGAAGAAACCACAGGGCAGGTTGAGAAATTTGTAGAAAAACCAAAGTTGTTTGTTGGTAACAAAATCAATGCTGGGATCTACCTGTTGAACCCCTCAGTTTTGGACCGAATTGAACTGAGGCCAACCTCTATCGAGAAAGAGGTGTTTCCAAAGATTGCAGCTGAGAAAAAGCTATATGCAATGGTACTTCCAGGTTTCTGGATGGATATTGGACAACCAAGGGACTACATTACAGGCCTGAGACTCTACCTAGATTCACTGAGGAAAAGAACTTCTTCTAAGTTGGCCAGTGGCTCTCACATTGTGGGGAATGTCATTGTGGATGAGACTGCCAAAATTGGCGAAGGATGTCTCATCGGACCTGATGTTGCTATCGGTCCTGGTTGCATTGTTGAGTCAGGTGTCAGGCTCTCACGCTGCACGATCATGCGGGGAGCCCGGGTTAAAAAACATGCTTGCATATCCAGCAGTATCATTGGCTGGCATTCCACTGTTGGGCAATGGACTCGTGTGGAGAACATGACTATTCTCGGAGAAGATGTCCATGTATGTGATGAAATTTACAGCAACGGTGGTGTGGTTTTGCCCCACAAGGAGATCAAGTCAAGCATTTTGAAGCCAGAGATTGTCATGTGAGGTTGTGAATTGTGATGGCCAAATTCATAGAATGTGGTTAGGAGGCAGTCAAGTTAATCGAGTCTGAAATCTGTTTGTTCATTGTTCCTTTCCCTTTTATTTTCTTTCCCTTCAACCCATTCCGTTTCTTTCATCCCACAGTGTACAATTAAGTTTCATTTTGTATGAGGGATTCCATTACAATATTGTGCAAAAATTGTGTAATTTGTGTAAAATCTGTAGAGAAACCTAAACGTCCGTGCCTTGGTAAAGGGCACAAATCTAGTCATTTGTGCAAAATTTGTGTAATATTATGTGCTATGTATAGAAATAAATTATTGAGTTTCATCCATCCATTGTCAGTGACTAGCGCGAAGCCACGAATGTACTTCCACATTATTATTTTGGGGCAATTTTATATGGATGGTTGGTTTGATGATTATGCATATTTAATGTTTGAAAATTCGTTCAAGGTTGTTGTAACTTGTAAGCGACAATGAAGTAGAAGTCGGATCATTATTCCCAAGTTGAATTTTCTCTTTTGGATAAATGGATGCTTCCTCTATGATAGGGTATGTTTGGCATTAGGTAATACAGAAAAGATTGGGATATGACCTCCAAAGGGCAGTGAATGCCTGTTTTTCTCACAAGATGGGGCAGCGTCATAAAACTGAAAGACACTTGACATGTGAATTTACATACCGTGGGGCCCGACAAGTACTGACTCTTTGCAGATCTCACCTCACCTCTCGTGAGAGGATCTGTCCTTGTAAATATTTTAACATTTGTGATTCTTAATGTGTTGCACAAGCGGGCCATCCTTTCGAACTTTGTAAGGACGAAGAAATAGTGCTCGAACAACTTCATATCAGACTCTCAATACCATCTTTTGGAATCTTTACACGTTATTTTAGTTACTGCCTCCAAGTTCTAGTGCCGGTAGCTACAACTGCAAGTCAACCAACTAATTGTGGTCTTTTGTTTGTTTTTATACTCAAGCTTATCCGGACTATGGTTAAATTACATCGCTAGAAATCAACTTGAGAAACAGTGTTTTCAATAATTCTGCAGCTACTTTTGGAGCCCACAACAAAAGCATCCAATTGTATTAGAATATAAAAATTTGTTTTCTAAAGATAAATCTTGGACATGATAATCAATGATCACGTTTAGTGCGTTGTTTAAGTCCCTTACCTAATCCGAATATTGCCAAGATTTGATATCACCATCCTCTTGTCTTAAAAATGAATCATGTTAATGTTATCCATAATCATAACTTTTACAAGAATTATTGGAGTACATTAAAACATTTAAAACTCCGTTTATTTTGCTAGAAGATATTTTTTAGAAGAAAATCTTATTTTTTTGCATGATATAATAATACAAAAGATTTTTATATCACTTATATATTTTATGATTAAAAAGATAATATATAAGAAAAAATAACTTCCTCTTTCAAATAAATGATATTACTTTCCATCACATTTTTTATGTTTAATGTTAAATAAATAGAATATTTTTTATTATTTTAATATTTTATAACTATATATATAAATAAATAATATTATTTTTACAAAAAATATTTTTTGTCAAAACAAACTAAGTCTAAAATACAAATTTGGGTTCTTTTTATTTTTTCTATTATGTTTAGAGAGAGATAGATACATAATTTTTATATGTAATGAGGTCCAAAATTCTCTTTTATGTATAATGAAATTCATAAAAAAAAAATTATGTTTATCTCTCTTCATATATGACAGGAAAATAAAAAAAAAATAAGAGGAGAGGATCCAAATCATTTAAATACATTTTGGTCCTCTAAGTTATGAATACATTTGAATTCTAATTTAAAAATATTAATCTTGGTTTATCTACAAACTTAAATTTATAATACTTTTATTCCAAATGTCAACTTCCTTCGAGTTATAAATAACACTAGAAATATTCTAATCCTATTTTTATGGGGACTAAAAATGTGATTACTATTTTCCAATTCTTGACAATAAATAGTCTTGACCTACAATGGAAACAAGTAAAAAGTAACTATTGGAGGACATGTCAAAAAACTGGTTGTGTGGATGATTTTGATAAAGAAATGTAATTGGGATAGTGCTTGATATCTATCCGAAATTTTATGTTTTTATAAAAGTTTAACCTAAATAATAAAAGTTGTAATTTTTTATAAAATATTTTTAAAATATTTATACAAAATATATCAATTTTTTATAAAAAAATTATAAGTACATACAAATTTCTATTGTAACAAATACACAAAAAGATATAATTTTATCATTTAAAATCACATAAAAAAAATTCTTAAATTTTTTTTATATTTTTATACAATAGCTATGATTTTTTATAAAAATTATAAAAAAATATAAAAAATTTTCACAAAAATTATAAGAGCCCATATCGATATACAATTTTATTTTATTTTTTATAGTATGTGCCGAAGTTAAATTCCCGCAATTCATGCTCTCAAAATTTTGCCAACCTTAAACTATGACAAAAAACATTGGTTATCTTGGCCTGCCACAATAATTATTTTGATTGGATTGAGTTGCAACTTGGGCTAATTGTTCTCTAGATTGGGTGTGGGCCTAGGCCCATTTGATTTCCCTAAATTTACAATCTGCTCCAGAACTCTAAAACCCTAGTAAAACCCTTCTCAGTTCTCAGACTCTGCTTTCTCTTATTCACTTGCTGGAAATGGCATTCAACTCCATTCTTCGCAAATCGGCGTCTTCTCTAAGGCCTCTTGCAGCTCAATTGGTAAAGAGCCAGTGCTACTATCACGCCGCGCTTTTCACCGCCGTAAACCATGACTACGTCTTTCGCAAGGAGACCCCACTGAACCAATTCGTCCCGAAATTTCAATTCTCATCGAAGAGAAGGGTCTCTGATGAGAGCCTGATTCGAGTGGTTGAATCTGAAATCAAATGCGCTGAGGAAACAGATGAAAACTATGTGAGTCGTTTATAAATTATATTTTAGCATTATCAATTATCATATAGATGAGAGATATTAGCTTGAATTGAATGGAATACACAGTTGAGAATTAAAGGAGTAATGTATTGAAATGATCATTTTTTTTATTCTTTTGAAATGCCAGAAAATTAAAAAGTAAACCTTTAGCTGGAAATATTGCATTTTGGCAGACTTTAGTGTCTATGCTCGTTGAAGGAACTTAATTGTGAGAAACTAATACTTTAAATTTTGCTTTCTTTTTTGGATAGTAAAAAATTGCATTACTGACTAAGTATAGTACTTTTTCAGACATTGTTGCTTTCTGTAAATGGAGAAGATTGACATTGTTGCTATAGATTAGCAAAAGATGTTGCTACTCTAGCATCCTTTGAGATAATTTATCGAGAACCGATATTTAATTCTTCTAGGGTAGTATAATTTATCGAGAACCGATATTTAATTCTTCTAGGGTAGTTCTACAGAAAGCTTTGACCTCTTGAGAGGTTGAATGCTTTGACTGCAAGATTGTTTATTTGGTTTGAGATACAGATAAAAGAAACACAAAAATAAAAAGAAAAATGTGAAAACAATCAACCTCTTAAGAGGTTGAACTCTTTATATAACTATCCTTTTATGCAATATTGCACTTTCAAAGGGTTGCATGATGACAGTTTTTTCTGGGGTGGGGGTTGGGACAGGTTGAAGAGACTCCAGGCAGCTTCCCTTTTAAGATTCATGATAATCCTGGACAACAGACTGTTATACTTGAGAGAACATATCAAGACGAGGAAATAAAGGTTGAAGTTCACATGCCTGATTTAGTCACTGGTGAAGATAATGATCGTGATGATGATACTGAAAGGCCTACCCAGTCAAGCATTCCGCTTGTAGTCAGTGTCTCTAAGAAGGGAGGACCCTTTCTGGAGTTTGGTTGTATGGCTTATGCTGATGAGATCACTATTGACAGCTTGGCTGTTAAGAGGCCAGAAAATGCAGAGGATGAAATTGCTTACGAGGGACCAGACTTCCAGTAAGATCTTTATTTCCCAGTCTCTTGGTCTTGTAATTTATAATTAAATGTTTTGTGTTGTTTTTCTTTGGGTATGTGTAATGACCTCCTGTTTATCTTTTTAGGGATTTAGATGAAAATCTGCAAAAGGCTTTCCAGAAGTATTTAGAAATTAGAGGAATCAAGCCTAGCACCACCAACTTCTTGCACGAGTACATGATCAACAAGGACAGCAGAGAATACTTGGTATGGTTGAAAAAGCTCAAGAAGTTCGTTGAAGCATAAAATTTAACATCTCTTTTTGTTCACACAATCATAACTTAGAGAAAGTGTGGACTATTTGCAGTTCTGTCTATTGTTCTGCATATATGTTCATTATTCGTAACATTTGAAGGGCAAGGTAATCAAATCTTATTTCCCATTATTGCTATTTAGTGGTGGTTTCAAATGAGTTTAAATCATATACATATCAATAATGGTTAACTACATTAATTCTGATTATTTGCCATGTTTGTTTTCGATTTGTCTGCTTATTCTCAAAGATGAAACAGTTGTTATTATAGGTGGCCTGGTTTTCTATTCGAATGTTCTATAATTGAGGTTTATGGATGGTCAAGGCTGACGATGTCCTTTGATTTGGAACAGTGGTTGTATAAAAGGGTAGTTGTTTACTTATAATACATATCAGTTACTATAAACAAAATATGGTTAGGAACTAAAGTGTAAGTGTGAAGAAACTCTATCGTCTTATTGCAACCGTCTTACCACATTGGGTAGTAAAGATAAAGCTTACACACGCACTCTTGAATACAAAATACTTTATTTTTGTAAAAACTCGTAAGTATTTGAAATTGCAACCCCGTCTATTAAAGTTGTAGCACTAAAAGCTTTTAAAAAATTTAGAACTTTTTTCAAAAGGAAGGGGTCATTTTGGGAAAATTTTTTATAATTTTCTTTTAATAAAATTCTAAGAATGTGCACATGTAGAACCATTTCCCTTCATTATATTATTGTATATAACCAAAATTTATTAGAAACTATTATTCACATTTATTGTACTAATATTTAAATGATGCACATTAATATATATACACTTTTAATGTGTTCATTAATATACGCAATATGTGGACTGAAGCATATACAAGAATTTCCTTAGTTCTAGCTATTTGATGTTAGTTGGCTGAAAAAGCAGCTATATTATATACAGCTTATATGTAGAACACAGTGTGAAACAGGTGACTTTTTATAAAGCAAAAATGTATAACCAAAGGACTTGTTATTTGTTGTTTAGGCAATATCTTGTCACCTCTACACATACAACAGAGTGCCGAATCTCAGCCTTTTTCCTTTTGATATATTACAATGCTAATCTAATTAGAGGAAGACAAGCCAAGCTACTCGTCATCAGCGGTCAACTGTTACCTCGAACCATTTATTTCATTATACAAATAATTAATAAAAAATTATTTTAATAATTTTTTACTTACATGAATTAACAAGTAATGATGTAAAAAAATTTTTATATATCAGAATTAAATCTTATAATTATCTGTTAAACAAATCTAACCTTTTAACACACACTATTTCTATTTTTACAATAACTTTGACACATAACATCTCGATTTTATGTAGAGAATGTAACGAGGAAAACACGTTAATAACACTTGTTAGATTTCATAGATAAATTGACAGGAAAACTTCACAATTAAAATAGAGTGGGCCAAAAAGTCAAATGCCCAAAGTCGGGCATAGTTCATTGCCTTTAGCAAGCTTCACCAATTTGCCCGTCCAATTAAAAATTGTTGAAACGTAAAATACATGAAACTAATATTTTTTCTTTTATAAAAAAATTGAAACCTCACAAATTGCCATTAATAGTAAAGTTGACAAAATCTTTTTTACTACTCATACTTTAACCACAATGAGTACTTAGCATTGTTGAAACACATTCTTTTGAAAATCGAAATGCACTATTGAGTTTGCTCATGTAAATGAGAGAGGCACTAGACAAAAAATGAGTTTAGCATTTCCCCCCGTCTGAGCACATTTTCAGTATGAAAGTGAAATGAGACATCCCTTTCATTGTAAAATAATAATATAATATAAGCTGAGGTGGATTTGCACAACACAGCCACCGATCAAATGAAAAGAACCCCTGGATTGTAAATCATTAAAAAAAAAAAAAAACCACAGAAGAAATGAACAGCTATCTAAGAGGCATTATCTATTTACAAATATGCAATAAAAGCTCAAAATATCCACAAGGCTGTTGGCCAAAATGATGAAAAGCACACTTAGGCCAAGCTATAGAGAAAGCAGAAACAAATACATTACACTCTTTGTACCATTCTTTTCTCCCATTCATTCTAGTAAATCCAAAATGCATAAACCTATTCTCTTCCAGACAAAATTACACTCACTGAGTCATTGTCTCAAGTAAAATTACCGGTGGAGTAACCTAAAGATGATACCCGGTAGCGTGATGCATTAAGCTAAGCAAAGAAACAAACCTTGATGAAGATTGCCAAAGCTATTTGCAAGAAGAATGCGGCAATTAGTATCACTGAAAGATCATTGCCTTCAATGTAAGACCTGAGGTTCAAGGCAACAAAGCTAGCTGAGGCTGTGCCAGCAACGAGTACAAGGATCCACCGAAGTATCTCAACCGGAATAAGCAGTAAAAACTGAAAGTTTTCCAATATGTATGTATTAGATAATAATATGACATATGATACACAATCACAGCCTATTTGGCAAGTTAATGATGACATTTTTTTTCACACGTGATGAAAACTCAAATTTAAGATTGAGTATAAATTATGTTCAGACATAAGGTACACGTGAAATGAAGTCAAGCAAAATGCAGTGATGCTCTTATTTATATGTACAAACTAATTGGCAGTTTTCTTATACTCCTCACTCCCTCTTGCAGGTGGATAGAATATAACATAATTGTTTAAATTTCTGTTCTTGCATGATATAAAAGTAAAGCTATGTATAGAACCTTGTATTTACAACCCTAACATATTTCAATGAAATGATAATCAAGGAATAACATAATTAATGAAACAGTATGCCACATTGGGGAAATAAAAAACTTACGGACAAGGGGATGAAAATGGTGAGGGAATATCCCCACATGCACCAAAAACGTACAAGGCTAGCATTTGAACCCAGATACTGAAGCAAGAAATAATATGCCAATGGAACCAGTATTGCGTAGCCATAGATAGAATATGCAGCAGTAGCCATATAGCTGACGTCAAAGCTCCAAGAAGTACTGCTATTAAAATGTTTATGAATCAAGTAGGTAGCAAGATTTCCAAGTGATGCAAGCACAAAAACCAATGTCGTTGAGATCCATAGAAGCCCATACCTATCATAACAGAAAATATTTGGACCATTAGACACTCATTTTATATCCACCATTGTTTCAATTGCATGTATCGTTCAAATAAAATAAAAGCAACTGAAAAAGGTCAGATATTGCTTAGCTGCTCAGTATCCCTCTTCAGGAACCTGTGATTTGGGAATCACTGATTAAAATGTCATATAGGTCTTAATTTTCAGTAATTTTCTTTTTCCAAAAATGTCTAGATCAGTATATTTGAGAAAGAAAATGGCAAATATTTAAATCAAAATATGTTTGTTATACGAAGAAATTCTGCAATCAAAGAGTCCAGGTGCTTATGTTATGCACTTTTGCTTTTGGGGAGGTAGAGATAGGCGAGTTCAGCATGTTTCCCACAACCCAACTCCAATACTTATAAGTCAACTATGCACCGTCAAGCATTCACAAAGTGAAGATTGAAAGAATCACAACTCTACATCTTTTCTACAAGATTTCCACTAGCTTAATTTCAGGTAACAATGAAGATGAAAGAAAGGGACTGACCACGGGGAATAAAAAGCTCGTTATCCTGGTGTTGGGAAATATAAGTTTCTCCCCACAAATGTTATGGTAAGTTGGTAATCTTAATGATAATTTTATCCACGGATTACATTGCCAGATGTGATATAAATTAGGTTCACTCACTCCTGAAGTATAGAAGCACAAGGGTAAGAAAGTATAACTCACAAATCAGGGTTGGCATCAATCTTGTTAAAAAAATCCCCAGCAAGTGGATGCATGGAACTTATCATTCTGTTTATGACAATATCTGTATCCACATTGAAATATTGTGTGTATGATGAGACACTAAAGACTCCCCTCCAGATGTTTGTTGGCTGCTGTTCAAAGGCTTCTGCATGGATGGACAAGCCAATGTCCCCAGAACAACAAACAGCATTATTATAGAAGCCACTAAACAAGAAAAAACAAATGGCAGCTACTCTTAAATATGAATATTAAATCAATCAGGCTTGCAAATATTATCATGGTCGAAGATGTATATGAAAACACTGAACCTTGACATTTGACAACATAGAAAACAAATTAGGTTGCCTGATGGAACCGTGAAAGTTAACATATTCAATTATTAATAGAATAAATTAATGATTAGAAAATATTGTTGCATATGGAATTACATTATTGTTTGTTAAAGAATGTCAAGATGATTAGCATTGTTAGAAATGAAAAACAAAGCTATATTAAATCAATCAGTCTTGCGAATATTATCATGCTCAAAGATACTATGAAAACACTGAACCTTGACATTTGACAACATAGAAAACAAATTAGGTTGCCTGATGGAACTGTGAAAGTTAACATATTCAATTATTAATAGAATAAATTAATGATTAGAAAATATTGTTGCATAGGGAATTACATTATTTCTTGGTAAAGAATGTCATGATTAGCATTGGTAGAAATGGAAAACAAAGCTATGCATTAAATATACGTAGCAAGATATTGCATGCATGAATTTGCTAACTTCAAGGCTGACTGGATGTTGGTAATAACAAGTGGAAAGTGGAGAAACACATATCAACACAATCTTAGAAAGAGTCATTTCCATGGGGAAAAAAGGTTGTTCATAAACAGGGCAGGCCATGGCTTAGTCTTACGCCTGTATTGGCCTCAAATATAACAGCACCAGATGGTTTAAACAGTCCAACCACTGTACTACCCGACAAGAATAAGTTCCAGATTGTCAAAAGATCTACCAATTTTAGAGACACCTTATGCCACTTAAAAAGTTATGTGGATCTAACAGCACCACAATAGTCAAATACATTACTGTTCAACTCATTAACAAAGATGAATGTTTCATTGTTGTGGAATAAAAACAATTAAAACCCATGAGGTACAAGAAATTGCTTTGTAAAAGCTGCAGACGAAAAAAAGCACACAAGCTATTGGTGCCGGTGACCTAATCATATCTTTCTTCATTTTCTGACCTTACATAAGAGGACAGCCAATGGTTAATAAGCTGTGCTCTGCCATCAAAATAACAGATCATCAATCATTATTTATTCAGATGTCAGGCAATGCATTACACCATCATCATCCGCATGACTAACTTTAGTTTCCGTTTTCAAACTTACTACTTTTCCCAAAACATCCTATTATTACAATTTAATAAATCCAAACGCTTTTCAAGCTACTGTTGGAAATAGCACAATGATCTCAAGGCACAAGAAGCATTAATTGTCACAGATACCTAAGGTCCTATCAATGAAAACAATAAACAGAAGAGACAGTTTATCATATCAGCTTCTTTACTCATAATTTGATATATTATGATCTTAAAGTTTAGGCATCATTAGCACTATACTTAGTCAAACGCAGAAATGGTCAAAAGATAGCTTAATGCAGTATAATATCAGCTTAAAAATGAAAATAGAAGATTTATAAATAAATAAATAAAAAAAAACCTTTAATTTAAACATTCAAATCCTGTTGATGATGACATGAGAAAGAGAACTAAATTAGAGTATATACGATATTATCTAATAAAACAGTTAACAATATCAAGAGACATGATCTTCTTGAAGCCTATAATTTGACCAGTTTCAATAACTCATTACTTAAAATGATTAAAACTAAGAAACTATAAATCCTCTCCATGGTACATCTCAAGCTTTTACAGTTACTACAAGCAATGCTTTATTCTTTATCAATTCCTTAGTAAATCTATAACATATAACAGGCAATTCTCTATCCAAACCCCAAAATATCTTTTTCATCCTTTATGTAAATTGAAAAATAATAACATAGGCCAAAATAACAAAGAAGTAAAAACATACATGGAATGCATGCATGGATTATCATCAGACGGCAAGCACAAGATGCATCATACTGTCAAATTATCAATATAACAAAGAACAGATAAAGAAACAACCCTCTTACCAATTTCAATAACTTACCGGTTGGACTTTCCATAGTTTGATAACCCCGTCCTCTGTCTCCTCCATTGCTTGGAGGGAATATTTGCATATTGGCATCAGGGACTACAAAATAGTTCATAAACAACTTCTTCATTGGAATTAATATTTTAATAGCAGGTTATTCTAGTACCAAGATAAGAAAGAAAACAACTCTATATTCATACCTTCTTGATTTGTGGTATTCTTGTCTTCAGTTATGACAGCCTGAGCACCGAAAAGAAATAAATAGATAATCGATAAAGCTAAAATATATAAAAGGGATATTTTTAAAAAAAAAATAGGAATTGAGCCCAGACAAATTCACCAAGAAAACAAATGTTAATATTTACTATGATTAAATAAGCTTCATAATCAAAGGAAAGGAAACCCAAACTACTTAAGAATTTAATGTTAATAAACAAATCAAACATATTAATCAGTTCTGCTCCTAGTGCAATAATTTTAAATGTTTTATCATTTTCTTCAGTACTTTCTTTTAATGTGAACTGCCGTTAATTATGTTAGTGATCCAAGTGGAAATGGTAATGGATAAACATAAAGAGCAATTTTTTTTTAAAATTTTCCTACTGCATCACCATGTAAAAATTACTATAGATCTATGAGCTAACTGGAAGAATAAGAAAAATAAAAAAGAAAAAAAAGCTAAACTACAAAGCCGTGCTTTTTCCCTTAGATTGAGCAAAGGATATATTACTCATTTTCAAATAGATGAGAATACTCTATCATTAGACCATTGTTTGGCTGAGTAGGTAGTTTTGGTCCTTAACCATTCTTTTCATCCCTCTTTTCGTAGGAGAATGATGAAAACTGGGTTTTTCTTCACCAGCCACTGAAGAACTAGATTCAAGAACAAACAAATTGAAAACCCAACAAGTTCGAATCCAGGACTCTGGTGAACAGTAACTAATCAAGTCAGCTTTCATTTCCTTGCCTTTCAATTAAAACAACCAAGGTTGATTATTCTTTCTCTTTCCAGATTTTTTTTTCTCGGGAACCAAACAAATTCATAAAATCTCCATAAGAAAAACAATCAGATCAGTTTCTAAAACACGAATTATTACAAAATCGAAGCATCAATTAACAACAGGGAACGAAAAGCAAAATATTGGAGAAAAAGATGAAAAACAAAGGGGGAATGAAGTACGAACAGGAACAGAACCGAGCAAATGGCTAGTCGGAAGAGTTGTGTAGGATTCCTCCATCGAGCACAGAGAAGCAGGAATTGTAACTAAAAGCCTTAAACAGACATTGCAAGCTCTGAACACTAGATGGAGAAGAAGCGAGCCCTAGCAGGAGTCAAGAACCGTTGGTGTGTTAGCCTATTCGTAGTTTGGAAGGAACGTGGACGACGACTGCACTGTCTCGATGCTCCTTCAGGTCCAGGGGATTGGAGCCTTCCATCTTACTTCTTACACCCCCAACCTTTTTCACTTTTTTTTTTTAAAAAAAATACTTCTTTTCATCCTCTCGGCCCGGCACGGGCCTTACTTTCCACCGAGGCTCACGTGATTTGGAGCATTGATTGGGCTGGAAAGGGTCCAATCTGTTGGGCCCAGTAGGCCCGAAAACTAAATCAATATGTCTGAGCCCGGGTTCGAACCGGGGACCTCTAGTGTGTGAGACTAGCGTGATAACCAACTACACCACCCAGACGAGTTGTGCGAGGAGGCATTTTTATTCCTTGTTAAAGGATATCTCTAACACTTTTGAAAGTGATGTGATATTTTATGCAAGATTGCAATGAATTCATGAATTGAAAATGAAAATGTGCTTATCTAAGTCTCTTTCATTTGTTATTATTGTATGTATGCATGATAGGTATATAGGCAAGTCTTCACCACTTATTTATTTATTTATATTTGTTTTTGGCTGATTTTAATCATATTTTCTGTTTATTTTATAAAGATCAGTTATATTTATATGCATTATCCTTCAACTTATACACATAAAACAATTTTATTTACATAAACAATAAGGTTTTTTAAGTTTTATCAGAAGTTCTTTCTTAAATTTATGCAAGCAGACTTATCAATGTTAAACCTGTTATAAAAAACAAAAGAGAGAAAAATATTTTATATAAGGGTTGGGCAAAATTAGGGCAAATTCGGACTATCATATATTAGATTCTAAGCCTCGCCTTGCTTGAAAAGGTTATGCTCAAATCCAATCTTGTTTGGACCAAATTTTAATATTTTAATATATATAATATAATATAATATAATGAAAATGTTTAAACTTATAATATATATATATATATTATATTTAATACATACGTATAAGAAATAACATGAGCAAAAAAATCATTGTATATATATTAATCTTTAATAATTAAGATGTGTATTATATATTATATGTAAAAATTATAATATATAAATATCAAATATGGTCAGATCCAACTCGATCCAATTTCAAATAAGTCTAAGTTATAAAACATAATCTAATTTTTTTTAAAATCTAATCCAAGAGTCTAATTTTTTAGTCCAACACCAATTTATTCAGGGCTGGATCTTGGTCAAAGAACTTGACCTCCCTTAAAGTTTTATAAAAATATATGAATTTTTCATATAATTTCAAAATCTAGTAAACCTCTTTTAAATTTTTGAATTTGGCTACACTTCCTCCTTAATTAAGTGTATTTCCTCTCACACAGCCATGATGCCTTCTATTTGTTGTTGGTCAAAAAATGTTTTGACAAAAAAAATGTCAATTTTACCTTTATTTTCATTAGTTAAACCCATGACTTCATTTTTACAACTCATTTTGATGTTTTGCATTGAAAAATCTCTTTAAACTTTTTTCTATCATGTCTTTAAGTGTTAACAATGATTTTGAAAGCAAAATTGTTCATAACAATAATAATTTTTTCATTATGTAATTCTATTAAGCAAGAAAAATAGAATAAAAATAGCATGTAACAAAAAGAAAAAATATGAATTCATATCTTAAAATAAACTTCTAAAAATTGTGTTCATATATGAAAAATTAACAAAAAAAGGACTTATTAAAAAAATTCACAAAAAACCTTAATCACACCTAATAAATAATAAATAAATAATTTTACATTTAATAAATAAGCAAAAAAAGTGAACAAATATAAAAAAAATTGTGTATTAAATAAAAAAATTAAATATGATAAATAAAAAATAAAACAAAAAATAGATTGGAGAATTATAATTTTACCTTTAATGGCAATCCTTGATTTCTTTTAATAAAAATTATTCCTTTTTTACATTTTGGTGCTTGTGAAGGGAGAAAGAAAGAGGAAAAAAATGAAACTGCAGATTTTTTGTATTAATGTCTAATTAGATTTCATAAAAGGTTATTCCTATTTTATAAGTAATATAATAATTAATTATTTGATTTATAAATTCTATATTTGATTTAACAATCAAATATTTAATGAATATTTCATTATATTCTTAACAAATATGCTTAATTAAGATAAAGTATAATATCTCATTAGATAGGAGCACGTGTAATTTTTATAATATATTTTTCTTGAAATTTAATCTTTTGAGATTCTCAATAAAATTCTAACTTAAATTAGTAGGAAGACGGATAAACTCTGATTATCATCTGAAACGAATGTATATTGGTAAACGTATAATTCAATTTGAAGTATTAATTAAGAAGTTAAGACTATATTTATATACGCAAATAATGCAAAGGATGGAGATAAGCCAATTAACACAAGTAATTGATTCGTGGAATCAATATTTTTATGCCTCAATTTATATGTTTCCCTCAGCAAATCTGTTTCAATCCAAATTTAGAGCAAAAGCCAATCAACGAGACAACCCAACCGTCCAGCGAGAACAGCTTGAGTGTTCAAAGGGTTTAAAAAATATGAATTTTGGAAGCCTTACCCAACCCCCGAGCTTCCTTGGTTGACCAAGCGAAAGATTCTTCGCCATACTATTCGGATCGCCATCCCTTGTTTATTTACGTCACTCCTTCTTCGTCTGACATTTATCTGTAACCAAAAACTTCTGCTGCTGCTTCTTGACCTTCATCTTCATCTTCAAAATCTCAAAACACTATTCTTACCAGAATCTTTACGGTTTGGATTCAAAAATGTCTATTACATGCTTTTATGCACTTTTTTGCTTCTCTCTCTTGTTTTCTCCTTCAACACAAACTCCTTACCTCTCATCAAC
>JANHAO010007520.1:0-20073 GCA_026873985.1 Saraca asoca | reverse complement strand
AAGTAGATTTGTTTTTCAACATCAAAACAAGTTCAGAGTGAGAATTTTCTTTGAACTAAACAATCTCACTTAAAGGCTAACACTTCTGATTGCCTATATAGATGCTTTGTTTATTTCCCTTTGGCTTGCTTAGTCTTAGAAAGCCCTACATGGTATTAGCAATGTGAATTGTAGTACCAAAATCAATCTATCAAGTATCACTAAGAGCATCAATGAAATAAGATCCATCACAAAAAAAAAAAAGATATAAAAGAGCCTTCCCTTATATTTAAGGTAGTCCTTCTTCATGCGTCCCTTTTTCTTACAAAAGAAACATGCATCCTTAAAACCAAAGACACCTCATACTTAACAATTTTTTTCATTAAGGTACTTGCCAAAGCCTTATCAGATTTCACAAATTATTCCTCAATTGATTTCATGAAATCTTTTACTTTATCTAAATTAGGGATGGAGTCTATAATACTTTTATTGATATGAAACTTTATAAGCATTAAACTTATTAGATCACTGGCACATTTCATATGATGCTTTCTCATTAGATATGCTTGAGTACATAGGAAGTTGAGGCTCATCCATACAAAGCACCAAATCAAGGTCTATACACCCTAATGTCAAGAGAACTCTCTCTTTCTAATTTTAAAAAATTGTCATCGATCAATATTAGAATCCAAGAAGGATCTTTATAAGTAATAGTAACAATAACTGCATTAACCAAGAAACTAATATAAATTGCTATGAAAATTTATCAAATATTGTAACAAATTCACACCTATGGATAGGGGTTGCAAACATGCACTAAATTTATGCAAATTTTTACATGATGACAAAACAAAAATATAAATTTTATATCTGCGAGCATAGGAAAATAATATTTTAACACTT
Organism: Saraca asoca; assembly: GCA_026873985.1. Taxonomy (NCBI): domain Eukaryota; kingdom Viridiplantae; phylum Streptophyta; class Magnoliopsida; order Fabales; family Fabaceae; genus Saraca; species Saraca asoca. The sequence goes on along the minus strand of JANHAO010007520.1, from coordinate 19,191 downwards.
AATATGTCATCATAATAAAATAAAATAAATATCTTCTTGTGGACCAAGATAATTATTTTATTCACTTATCGCAAATTCCAAAATATGTTATTATAAATAATTCATATGTGATTGTTTCTTAAGTTGCTATGGCTAACCTTAAGTTATAATAACACTCACTAACTTTATTAATAACATCATAATCAACAAATTCCCTATATTAATGTACAAAAGATTTTCTTTCTTAATTGATGCTCAAAAATATGCTTCAAACTTCATAGAATATTATTACTCTTGACATGCCTCCCCAATAAAATATAGAAAACAATATACATCAATTAAGGTATTTAATGGCAGGAACCTAGAATGGCATAATTAATGTCATGTGTGAAAGAAAAACAAGTTGAATTAAATAATGTATTGCTTTAATTTTTAAGATCTTTAAATTGAAAGCCTACTCAAATTATAAATAAGGCTTATCTTGGAAAAATGCAAACTTGATTTATTATGCACATATATATTAATAAAATAAACCCATCATAAAACTAGATTTCTTCAATTCTCAAGAATTAATTTGACTTCATTGTTTTGTTACATAGGACCTATGTAAGAAAGCATTATTCATATAAACAATGTAGCCTGCAAAATACATGGTCATCAAAGTGTTTTGTATTTGCAAATCAGTACATATTAGAACAAGAAAATGATGTGTAGGTGGTTTACAATATATGCATAGGCATGAATAAAATCTTATATGTATGTAAGTCACTCACAAGATATGTGTAATTAAAAGTATTACACAAACAAAATTATATATGTCTCATATTAACTACTGTCTTTCATGTATAGACACACAAATTCAAAAACAATAAAGAAAATCATGATTGATTTACTAAGGAAACTTAATCATGCCATTATAGATGCATAAAATTATATGATCATGTCATAAAGATTATAATTTGATTCAACATTCTAAAACACTATGGTGATAATCACAATGAAATTAAACTAAACAACACAGTTAGAGGCAGGCTCTAATACCAAATGTTAAAGCTTAATATAATACACATATTATTGAGCAGCAAAATGTAAATAACATACCTCTAACTCAAGCCATGTTGATCAAGTAAATTTAAATAAAATTAAATCTCACAAGTGTTTTTCCCAATTTAATGATAGTAATCTTCCAACCTATCACGTCTCGAATCGAAGAGAATTTTCTAACTTCATGGCTATAAAAGTGTTATAGGCGATTTCTGGTTTTGCAAAATGGGTAGGCAAAAGCCTGGCAACAAACCAAGTCCAAATGAGAAAAGAGCCCAGCTCACTAGATCACTAGCCTCACAAGCACAGGACATGATAGAAGTCCTAACTCGCTAAGGGACAAGACCCAACTGGCAATGCGAACTCGTGAGGTTCGTCCTCGCTTACTAAGGGCTAGTAGTGACCCAGAGTTCCAGCTTGTGGACACAGTATCATGCTCAGTAAAAGAGCTCATTGAGGGAAAGCCCAAAGCAAGTGTCCTCTTAGACTTGGTTTGTGGGACCAGCCTATAAAAAGTAGCACCATAGGCCCATTCGTAGAAAGCAAACTTTAGAAGTTAGTCACCAATCTGCAAAAGTCATTCTGTAGTAATTTAGGCTATCTTGTACATTTATTTTAATGTAACAGAAATACAAATTGTATAATTATAATTATAACCTCCTCAGCCTCTATAAAAAGAGGAAGGAGATCACTATAAGGTAAGTTGAAAGCAAATACCAAAACTCTGTAAAATTCTCCCCAGAATAATAAAATGCTATAGTGGACGTAGGGACTGGTGCTGCTTGATTTTGGCCAAACCATGTTAAAAATATTGTGTGTTTGCTGCTCTTCCTCTCCTTTCTCTTGTTCTTCATCTCTGTTAGTTCAACCAGAAAGTAGTTTGAGTCCCAAAAAAACCTCTCAGGTTGGTTGAATTTTGGCAGAACTGAAATCCACTGTTAACATTTTTTGGTGCCATCTATGGGGACTCATTTGTTTTGGTTGATTCATCGTGTTCTGGTTAATTTTCCATATAGTTTCAATGGTTAAAGGAAGAGACACCAAAGCTTCAAATGCATTGGCTAACCCCTTAGAAGGTCATGTGTCTACAACTAACTCCTCCATTGCTCCTATCATAGGTGTTGCTATTGGCTTCCCACCAGCCAGCTCTTTTCAACCTGCTACTATTGCCAATAACACTGATGGAGCACAAACTTGGCTTCAACATTAGGAGAGATTGGAAAATATGATAGGAGAACTTACTAAGGCAGTCATAATGCTAGTGTAAGCACAAGCTTAGGGTGTGCAAAGGTAGGCTGACGCTATTATACTCAGAAGTGCTCACCAACAGCAATATGTAGGATGTTCAAACAGGGCCAATTGAAGAGTTTCTCCATGTCACTGTTCTTATGACCAGGAGAGTCAAAGGGATCAGCAATCTTCTAGCCAGTGAGCTGGGGTGCAAAACCCACTATTGGAAGAGTTGTATCAAGAGATAAATTAGTTGGAGGAACATCTTCAAGCTCCAAATGATCGAGCTCGCTTCGAGGACAAGTCACTATTCTCTATAGAGATTGAGACTCAGCCCCTCCCTCTTAAGCTCAAAGTCCCTGTAATTCCACTATACAATGGGGACATCGATCCTTATGACCATCTGGATGCGTTCAATGTTAAGATGGATTTGCAAATAGCTAACCCTTTAGTTAAATGTCAAGCTTTCCTGGCTACACTAGGAGGTATACCTTGGGCCTAATTCAGAAGCCTTCTAACTCGCTCAATGTGCAACTGGGAGGAGTGTCGCAGAGATTCATCAGTTAGTATTGAGCATTGAAGAGGGAACTTATGCCCCTTGCCACTTTGCAATGATCTTCCAGTGCAAGTATGAGTCGCTGAAGGATTACATTGTCAGGTTTAGACTCAAGGCTAACTCAATGGAAAATCCACCTGAAGAAAACATCTTGGCAACAATCTCTATAGGACTTCGCAAGGATAAAAAGTTATACAAAATTCTATACAAGTCCCCAGTGAAAGATCTAACCGAATTTTACAGACAAGCTACCAAATAGATCAGTTAGGATGAAACTTTTGGCATAAAGTCCAAGTAAGAGGATGAGGCAAACAACTCCACTCAGAGTAAGAAGAGGAACGATCAGGGTTAGAAGGCTAACCTTAGTATCCAGCTCATGAAGAAAGTGACTTTAGCACCTAAGTGGCCACAATTACTACAGCATCCTATCAAACACTCCAGATAGGATTTTTGTCACAGAAAAGGGTAGAGAAGACTTTAAGACCCCCAATCCCTTGAGGACTCCTTGTGGGAGTAGAAACACTAACAAATTTTGTACCTACCATGATGCGGCTAGGCATAACACTTCAAATTGCGAAGCCCTCAGAGATGCAATTGAAGATCTAATCAAGAAAGGCCACCTTACAGAGTACGTGTTATGACCTGTAGGGTAGTAACCCTCTCAGCCTCAGTGAGATCCTGACCAAGGGTAGACGATTGTAGTGAGAACTATTTTTTAGTCTTGTAATGAAGCATGTAGAAATAGCCCAAATTTTAATGTATATAGTCTGAGAAGATTTTTATCAAATATTAGTTCAGAAGTTAGCCCCCAAGGTGCGAGCTCCCCCGTTTCAACTTATAACTATATCCTTTTATGTTTCGATTTAAATTTCTATCACATTAGAACAACTTACTTCACAACACCATTTTAATGCGATCTAGTATGCATATGACTAACTTTCTTAGGCACCATATGCATGCTACCTCGTCATGAACATGACCAACTTTCTCAGGCACCATGTGCATGCGACCTCGCTATGCATACGACTAACTTAGGCACCATATGCATGCAACCTCCACCTCGTACATATGACTAACTTTCTTAGGCACCATATGCATGCTACCTCATCATGCATATGACAAACTTTCTCAGACACCATATGCATGCGACCTCACTATGCAAATGACCAACTTTCTTAGGCACCATATGCCTGCAACCTCCACCTTATGCACATGACTAACTTCCTCAAGCATCATATGCACACCTCTTCGCTCACATAACCAACTTGCTCAGGCACCATCTGTTCACAACCTAATACTCATAACTTTCATATGATTGATCATTCGCAACTCGTATGTGACATACTACTAGGCGTAGCTCTCATGTGACCTACCTATATACTACTCATCATCAAGGCACCTTGATGCCCAGCTCGTTGCTCACTGAGAAGCATGACTGATTGGTTATTCAAGTATCTTATGTTTTTGTGATTTGTGAGAATTCATATTTTCATCTATGATGTGTAGAATATTCAATGCAATGTAAGGAATCATGAAAGAAAATTTCATTCATTGAAAGCCTCAACATGGTACGTTTTACATCAATGAGAGTCTGAATATAAGTCATAACAAAAGAAGCCTATGGCTATTACATTCTAGAAAGGAGACTGGTTACTTATAGATGAACTCCAACCAGCATCAACAGGAGGACCAGCCAGCACATGTGCTCCTTAATGTTCCTCCACAGCTAACAATTACTTTCCTAACTCACCCCTTCCATTGGGACTAAGAAGCCAATGGACGTGGTTGGAAGAGCAAAACCCTATAGCCTCACCAAGGGGAAATAATCCAAGATTTGCATAAAACTTCCCAACAACTAATAAGAGAAGCTATTCATGGGAGTCACATGCAATGGGCCATTCACATCTTGTAATCTTATGCAGTAAACCATACACACCTTAAGGTATTTCATCAAAAGCCAAATTACTAAAAACATGGGGGGCTTGTCTAAGGCTCCCATCAATTTACTCAATAAAGAAGGAAGAACTCCCTATGCTTTAAATAGACTGGCCTAGCCTCACCAAAGAGTCCAAGAGAACATCCAACTACTCTCATTAAATGCTTTGAAAGAAAATGAAGCAGACTCATCCGTGACAATGAGGCACTTATAACATGAAGTATGGCTTGGATCAGATTAAATGATAGGATCACCGAAGACTTTGATTGCATGATAATCTATGAAAGAAGGCCCTTTTTCCAGCAAACTATTCAACTCCTAGCCTGTGAAGTGAGTTGATAGTTGGGGGGCTTATGTTGTAGGCGTTTTCTGGTTCTGCAAAACGGGCAAGCAAAGGCCCGGCAATAGACCAAGTCCAAATAAGAAAAGAGCCTAGCTCATTAGATCACTAGCCTTATGAGCACAAAATGAGATAGAAATCCCAGCTTGCTAAGGGACAAGACCTGGCTCGCATAGCTAGCAACTCGTTATATGCGAGCTTGCATTGCCAAAGGCAAGCTTGCGAGGTTCGTCCTCGCTGATCGAAGGCCAGTAGCGACCCAGAGTCTTGACTCATGAACATAACGTCATACTTAGCAAAAGAGCTTGTTGAGGGAAAACCTGAAGTAGGTGCCCTCTCAGACTTGGTTTGTGGGACTAGCCTCTAAAAAGTAGCACCATAGGCCCACCCGTAGAAAGCAAACTTTAGAAGTCAGTCACCAGTCTGTAGAAGTCATTTTGCAATAGTCTAGATTGTCTTGTACATTTATTTTGATGTAATAGAAATACGAATTGTGGAATTACAATTGTAGCCTCCAAAACCTCTATAAAAAAAAGAAAGGAGATCATTGTAAGGTGGGCTGAAAGCAAATATCAAAACTTTATAAAATTCTCCCCATAATAATAAAATGCTACCGTGGACGTAGGGATCGGTGCCACCCAATTTTGGCCGAACCACATTAAAAATACTATGTGTTTGCTACTTTTCTTCTCCTTTCTCTTATTCTTCATCTCTGCTAGTTCAACTAGAAAGTAGTTTGAGTCCCAAAAGAACCTCTCAGGTTGGCTAGATTTTGGTAGAACCAAAATTTACCATCAATAACAAGTATTTATAGATGGTTAGGTTAGTGACTTTAGTTACCAATAGATACTAAATCTTTATTTATCTCTTAAAGATAATTTGAGTCCTTATCACATCCTACCATCAAGAAAATTACAAATTCAATTAATCTTAATTAGCTCATAAAGATAATCTCTAATTTATCACCTAGTGTGTTTGGACCATATGAGGACTCTATTAGGAGATGTATCTTACATCTCAGGCATTGGAGACATTGGCAATAATAATGGCAATAAAGTCAGAGAGAAACAACAGTGAAAACAAGGCTTTTGATAACTCCATAATGATTTTTGTGAATTATGAAGTGAGAAGCAATGCTAATATTAGGTTTCATTAGGCTATGAAGGTATTTACAAAGATTGTGGATTCAAATTGTAAATCGTAAAACATATTGCGACTATAATATTGAGGAAGCGATGGACATTGCCACAATTGCAAGTTGTGAATCATAAAATGTGTTGTGACTATAATATTGAGGAAGCAGTTGGCATCATAACTACAATTATGGTGCTTAAGGAAATCATAGACATTACAGTGAATTGCGGTTGCAAGAACCACAATACATTCATTTACATGACTTTTTGATAAAATAAAGGTTGAAAATCTAAATGTTTTACTTACAAACAGATTTTATTTATATGATATGATGTTATGTTAAATTAAAAGAATCAATATCAAATAATATAAATTAGTAGTAATTATACATATTCTTACTATATTTCATGTAGGCAAAATAAAATTTCATGGTTGTAATGTCTGTAATCCATATTTTTACTTTCGTAACATCTGCAATCACAAAAATGCATTGCAACTGTAACCTCGATTGGAATCACAATTTAGAACCTTGATAGAGATGTTTGTGCATGTAATCTAAAGCTTAGGATTCAACCCAAGAGAATATGAATTGGATTTTAGTACTTTTTGAATATTTTTAGAAAAATAATTTTAAGCATTGAGAAGCAAAGATGAATATCTTGGTGAAAGAAAATTAAATAATGGAAAATAAAAGAGATAGTGAGGAGAAGCATAAACACAATATTTATAGTGGTTTCTCCAAGAAAATTTGCTTCAAGGAGTATACCCACTCTCTGTTGATTCATAAACTAAAAATCCACTAGTCCCTTAAGATTCAATAGATTCTTGAGAAGTGTTCACAAAGTTCTAGGTTACAATACTCTTCTTTGAGATTTCTCACTTAAAAATAACTCTTTAAAGAACCCTCACTCTAGCAATTCCTTGGTGATGCCACACTCTAGATTCACTCTCTAGAGATACCTTACTAGAGTAAAACTCTTCGGATTCCTCAACTGAATAATTTCTTTGGGATATCTCACCCAAGTAATTCCCTTAGAATACCTCACCCTAGAAGAAGATGAATTGAAAAATTACAAATTAGAATACTATAAGTTCAATAATTTCTCCAAAATTATTGTCATGCTCTTTCTCTCTCAATTCATAATTTGAAACCAAACAATAGGTTCTAATTTATACTAGGTTTTGATTTGAAGAAGTAAAGAATCCTTGTGAATTGAAAAAATAATTTATGAAGATATTTTTAGCCTTGAAATAGAGCCAATCAATCATATTTTCCATTAAAGAAAATTTTCAATAAAACCAATTTTTTAAACCAAATAAAAGCTTGATATAATTAAGGAAAAATTCAAGAACTCTCGCATAATTCTTAGGCTTGTACTAGTAATCTTAAAAAATCTTTAAATGAAAACCTTGGAATTTTCAATCAACCAGTTCATGAACCTATAATAAAATAAAAAATAACAAAATCAAGATATATTTGTTATTATCCAAATACTTTCCAATTTAAAACAATTTTAACCAAGGGATTTGGTCAACAATTTTCTCAATTTTTATGATGACAAATCATTTTAGGATTAACAAATTAGCTTCCCATAAATACAAGCTCCTCTTGAACACAAGCTCTCCCTCAATATAACACAAGCTCTTCAAACAAAAATTTCACAAACTCCCCTTCAATATAATAACCATCCCAAAATAAGTTTGTCTCCCCCTTTTGTCTAACATCTAAAACATAAAACACAAAGAAATATAGAAAGGAAGCAAAAAAAAAATTATGTAAAATATTTATAGGCCTTAAAGAAAAATAAAAAAAATATAAAAATAGAATTCAAATATGATAAACTAAAAGATAGGAAACTTGGAAAAATGAATGAATCCTTTGAAATTCCACATATTGCCTCAAGATTTTTTTTCACAATATATGATTGGAAAGATTATTCAAAATGCAACTAAGAAATTTCTAATTCATATATAATTGAAATCTAATCATGAAAGTCAAGGTATGGGATTAGCCAAACTCAAGTTAGTAGTAAGTACTCAATCAAGACTAATGAATTCATGAACAATGAAATTTAGAGTTTGATGAATTTTGAGACACTCCATAGGCTTGCTCTTCTTGCAACTCTTCACTAATGTAGACAATCAAATTAATTTAGATTAATAGGTCTTTAATTCAACTTATAATGTTTGGCTAAGATATTAACTATCAAGAAAGGAAATAGTAAAAATCAAGAAAGCTATCAATGATATGCACAATTTTTTTTATATATATTCATTACTTGCTTTTTTTTTACCTATCATTTATTTATCACAATTCCCAAACTAGTCATTTTTTTATACGTTTCTACTTAGGATTACAACTCATATCTCTCATATAACTTTTCTCCCTTTTTTTTTTTTTGGTTGAGAAACTATTTTGAGGTATGAGTTACACAATTTTTTAAGTAGCATTTGTTTAACTTGAAAACTTTTCATTAAATCTCCATTTCTTCACATAATAAGTGTTTGCACAATGAAAACCTCTTGAAGGGTGTATTCTTGGTTTTTTTAAAAAACATAAATGAAACTACTTCGAGGCATGAGATATAGATTGATTTAACCAAGATTTTCTTTATTCTTTTAACTTAAAAAATTTTTCGTTAAATCTCCATTTCATCAAATAACAAATTTATGAAGCTCTCTTGAAGGGTGCATTTATGATTTTTTTTTTTTGGTTACTTTTGGATAAGTTCAATGAGGTTAGGAAAAAAAATTAAATGTTGGTTTTTTTATATGCTATTTCATATGCCATTCTTTGAATATAGCCTAATGGATTAGTGAAATCTAAATTAACATGGTGCACTTGAAAGGCTCAAATGGTTTAAAAAATGCCTAAATCATCTTTAAGTTAATTAGTCACCTAGGATATCTAGAATGTTTCCATGATCACTAATGTCATAAGTTTACAAAATACACTAAGTACAAACAACTATAAGAGTATAGTTTTATAAGTTTAATAACCCCATCAATCATGAAAGAAACAAAATTAACACTGAATTACTTGAATAAGCATTCATCACCGTCTCTCAACCATAATCATTTCATTTATTTTCATCATAGGCTAGTGGAAAATATAAATATGGAAGAAAAAATAAATCAAGGATAAAAATATAAATTGCAAAAATAAAATGACCAATTTTTTATTTTATAATTTTTTATTTTATTTATTTTAAAAGAAAAAACTAATCAAAATAAATCAAATTGAAACCTTTTCAAAAATAAAAGAATTAATGTTCAAAATGCTTTATCCTAGAATGCATAAATTTGAATTCTTATCATCCTTACTAATATCCACATTTCATTTTAGGACCTTGTATACTTAAAAAAGATATATCACCCTTGGGTTTAGGTACCTAAACTATTTTGAGTCCTTAAGTATCAGTGTTCTCAATTAGTCTTTAGGAATCCAAATTTTCTTAACTCTAACATAACAATTTCTTCTATGAGCACACAAATACCTTGTATGCCCAATTTTCCTATGATAGAAACAAGTCATCTTGGATTTTTGTTTCCCCTTTCTCTAACAAAAAAGTTATTGGTATAGGAAGATTTTGTATTTGTATCAAAACTAAGTTTTTCTTTACTAGTCCTAACTTTTTAAAAAGACAAAATTTCATGAGGTACCCATTTTTCCTTTTGGCCAAATATTTTGTTTAAATCATTTATTTTTTTTTTCTTTGAGATTTTCACATGAGATACAAATTTATAAAAAATTCTTGAGGCCTTCAATTTCACTTAGTAACTCATTATTTTCTTATTGTAGGGATTCAACTTTTCCTTCTAAAGAAGATATGATCTTCCTTGAAAGAAAGATTTCCATTTTGATGGCCATAATTAATTATTTACAAAATTTTTCAAAAGCCTCATCAAAATTAGAATTTTCATAATTGGTTTCACTTACCTTATCATCATCACCTATGGTCAGTGGACACTAGAAAGTTTCCTTATATTGATCTTCATCTCCACAATTAGAATCAATGTCTTTGTTTCCCCATGCAACCATGTGAGCCCTTTTCATTAGCCCCTTATTATTTTTCTTCTTTAGCTCAAGTTGTTTTTTGAGATAAACTAGACAATCAAATTTAATGTGATCCAATTTCTTACATTCATGACATGTAGGAGAATCTAAAATTTGAACATCTCCTTTAGTCACAATTTTTTTCAAAATTAAGGTTTTCTTTTGCCTTTAGTTTTACTTGCCCTCAACAGTCTTTGATATTTTTGTGACATGGGCAAGTTCTTCTTCAATGGAGGTATCATTAGTTTTATCAAGGCTCTCAATATCATCTTCTTCATCATCAAAGGCAGCAGCTACTTTGAGAGCTAGAGACTTTCTTTTGTTATTTTCTTCATTAGTCTTGGTGAATCCTTTTACTCCAATTCATGTTCTTCAAGATTCTTAAATAGTTCTTGAAGAATTGGCACACCTAATTTCATTGATTCCTTGATTGTAGTTATTTTGAGTTGCCACTTAATAGTTATCGACCTGAGAATCTTATGTACCAAATCTGCATTATCAAAAGTCTTTCCAAGAATGTCAAGATGGTTAAGAATCTACGTAAAACATTGTATTGTGTCTTTAATAGATTCACCATCTTCTATTTTGAACAATTCATATTGATAAACAAGTGTATGAACTTTGGAAGCTTTAATTTGTGCGGTACCCATTGATAAGTGGGAAAATTGCATAATATTATGTTGGTTTTAACCTATTGAATATTATTAACCTGTGATTTCTTTGTTCATTTTGCTTTGGTTTAGTATTTTGTTCTTTGGTACTACTTTGTTTTGTGTGTTTCTTTATAGGTTTGCAAGAAGGCTTGGAAAAGGAGAATGAAAATGAAAGTTCAAAGCATATTTGGATTAAGTAGAAGCTAGGAGAAGAGCCCTTGCAAGGAATACAACTCAGCCATTTGAATTAAAGAAAAATGCTCCAAACAGCCCTAAACACGACTGTATTTGGTGCTGGCCTTTTTCTCCTAAATTATGCATTCCTAGCCTGAAACACACCCTAGTCGTGTCTCGACACATAGCCGTGTTTTGGATCTGCTACCTTGCTATTTAAGCTATTTTTCTGTGCAACCACTGGGAGCTTTTTGACAATTTTCATATAGCTTAGTTAGGTTTTCTATTTTTAGGCATTTTTTTGAGTAGATTGTTAGATATTCTATTGGATTGAAGTTCCTACAAAGATTCTAATTTATTTTCATCACTTGGCATCTTGATTTTCTCTTTCAATCTTCATCTTTATTTTTCTATATTGTATTGAATATTATGAAGTATTCAATGATAATGAATTTGATTTTTATTTCTCTTATGTGTTAGTAGATTTTCATTCTAGGATTGGGAATAACCCAATTATGGTCCCTTGCTATTATTGATTGCTTTCCTATTATAACTACTTGGTATTAATTAATTCAATTGTTATGCCTGCTAAGTTTTTAACAAAATATCTGGCCAGTATTTTGTCTGATTTTAGGTAAATAGTTGAAGTACTGAAAGGAGAAGATTATCACCGTAACCTTAACAGTTGAATAAGGGAATTTTAATCACGAAAGTAAATTAAGTCTCTTTAGGATTGAATTAGTTAGCATTGATCTTAAAGGGCTTAAATTAATTCAAACCATGAAAGTAGGTTCAATTAGGTTGATTTAAGCACTACTATTAGATCTTGAAAGAGGCTAGTAATTAACTTAGGCTAAACTATCCTCAATTATCTAAGTAATTATTATAGGAAGGATTTACATTATTTGTTGAAGACCATCAGTGTGGTGATCCCCAATCCTAGGCTTTTACAATTGAACTTCATTTATTAATCTAGTGCTACATTTTTTATTAGTCTTCTTTAATATTTTCAATACTCTTATTTGATTTAGACAACTTAGATTGCAAACTCTACTAGTTGAAAGTGAGATCCCTGTGGGATTCAACCTGTACTTGTCGTTGTTTACTACAATTACACCATGTGCTTGTAGAAAACACACATCAAGTTTTTGGCGCCATTGCTAGGGATCTCATTGGTGTCAATATTAGTCTATTTTGCAATATAACTGAACTAAATCTTTTCTTTTATTTGATATCTAATCTTTTCTTTTATTTTGTTGTTGTTGCTTCTTATTTCCAATTCGTAGGTATGGTTCCCTTTTATGTGAAGAGTTCCTAAAAATCTTGTTCAATTTGATCCTGAGATTGAAAGGACACTTGAAAGAAGGAGGAGACAAAGGAAACAAGGCCAATCAACACATCTAGCCATGGATCAACAAAACAACCATTCATTAAAGGACTTCATTGCACCAAATACCTATGGCATAAGTCCAAGTATTGTTAGACTTGCTTTGAAGGCCAATAATTTCAAATTAAAGCCTTCACTTCTACAAATGGTTAAGTAAAATCAATTTAGAGGATCTCCCACCGAAGACCCAAACCTTCATCTATTGGTCTTCCTGGAATATTGTGACACTTTGAAGCTTAATGGAGTTTCTCTATACGCTATTCAGTTGAGGTTGTTTCCCTTCTCTCTAAGGGAAAAGGCTAGAGCATGGTTGCACTCTTTGGCAGTTGGATCCATTACTACATGGCAGCAATTATCACAAGCCTTTTTGGCTAAATATTTCCCCCCAAGCAAGATAGCTCAACTCCGCAATCAAATCATAACTTTTGCTCAAAGAGATGGAGAGTCATTATATGAAGCTTGGGAGTGATTCAAGGAACTTTTAAGGTTATATCCCCATCATGGATTGGAAAAGTGACTAATAGTCCATACCTTTTACAATGGACTCACATACAATACTCACAAATCAGTAGATATCGCTGCAAGAGGAGTACTTATGAACAAAACCATAGATGAAACATATACTCTTATAGAGGACATGGCTCAAAATCATTATTCATGGTTAGGTGATCGAGCTTTATCAAAGAAACCACTTGGGAAATATGAAATTGATGCAATAGACCATTTGTCCTCTAAGGTAGATGCTCTCTTTCAAAAATTGGACAAGTTAAGCATGAATGCAGTAGGCTCTTCCGGGGTTTCATGTGAAATTTGTGGATGCATTGGCCATATTCTCTTCAAGGCAGCAAGCAAATAAATTTTTACAACAATGTTTCCCAATAGAATAACCCTTTTTCCAACACATACAACCCAGGCTAGAGGAATCATCCCAACTTCTTCTACCGATCAAATCCAAAACCTACTCCTCAAAACAATTTCAAGCAACCCTCTGGCTTCCAAACCCAAAAACCTCCTAATTCTCCACTCCCACTAAAATCTAACCTTAAGATAATGATGGAGAACTTTATAATGGCCCAAACAAAGTAGAATAAGGAATTCAGGATTCAAAACTATGAATGAGGCTATTAAGGAGTTAGCTTCCAAGGTTAATTCACTGGCCACACATAACAAGATGCTGGAGACTCAAATTGCCCAACAAGCCAGTTCTTTAAGTTCCAAAAAGGCCTTTGGTATGAGTACCTAGATGTTTGCACCTTAGTAAGATGGAGCATAAAATGCACTTACTAAAAAAAATAAAAATAAAAACAAAAAAAGAGATGATGAAAAAAAAATGAATAAACAAGGGCAAGGCAATCTAGGGAGATCTAAAGGATGAGGATCTTACTTGGGTGCCTTGAGGGTCATTTTGGTGCATGAAAATTATAGTAACAATAGGGTGAGGTGTATAATACAAAAATCAAGGATTAATATTAGGTGAGTAAAGGCTAACCACTGAATGCTTTTTTATGTTTCTGTTAATGTCTTGCTGATTGAGAATAAAATTAGTTATGCCACATCTGCTTATTTGAATTAAGAGAGTAAATTCTCCCCCTTTCTAGTGTGCATTCATGTATTATGCTTTGCTTGAGGACATGCAAATGTTCAAGCATGGGGAAGTTGATAAGTGGCCAAATTGCACAATATTATACTAGTTTTAACCTCTTGAATTATTGTTAACCTATGATTTCTTTGTTCTTTTGGCTTTGGTTTAGTATTTTGTTCTTTGGTACTACTTTGTTTTGTGTCTTTCTTTGTAGGTTTGCAAGAAAGCTTGGAAAAGGAGGATGAAAATGAAAGTTTAGAGCATATTTGGATTAAGGAGAAGCTAGGAGAAAAGCCCTTGCAAGGAATACGACTCAACCATTTGAAGTATAGAAAAATGCTCCAAACAACCCCAAACATAGCTGTGTCCTAGGACATGGCCTGGCCGTGTTTGGTGCTAGGCTTTTTCTCCTGAATTCTACATTCCTAGCCTAAAACACACCCTAGTGGTGTCCCAGGACATAGCCATGTTTTGGGTCTACTACCTTGCTATTTAAGTTATTTTTCTACGCAACCACCTGGAGCTTTTAGACAGTTTTCATATAGCTTAGTTAGGTTTTCTATTTTTAGGCATTTTTCTGAGTAGATTGTCAGATATTCTATTGGATTGAAGTTCTTGCAAAGATTCTAGTTTATTTTCATCACTTAGCATCCTGGTTTTCTCTTTCAATCTTCATCTTTATTTTTCCACATTGTGTTGAATATTATGAAGTATTCAATGATAATGAATTTGATTTTTATTTCCCTTATGTATGAGTAGATTTTCATTCTAGAATTGGGAATAACCCAATTATGGTCCCTTGTTGTTATTGATTGCTTTCCTATTATAATTACCTGGTATTAATTGATTCAATTGTTATGCCTGCTAGGTTTTTGATAAAATATCTAGCCAGTATTTTGTCTGATTTTAGCTAGATAGTTAAAGTACCAAAAAAAGAAGATTATCATTGGAATCCTAACAGTTGAATAAGGGAATTTTAATCATGAAAGTATATTAGGATTCTTTACAATTGAATTGGTTAACATTGATCTTAAAGGGCTTAAATTTATTTAAACCATGAAAGTAGGTTCAATTAGGTTGATTTAAGTACTATTATTAGATCTTGAAAGAAGCTAGTAATTAACCTAGGCTAAACCATCCTCAATTATCTAAGTAATTATAATAGAAAGGATTTACACTATTCATTGAAGACCATAAGTGTGGTGAACCCCAATTCTAGGCTTTTATAATTGAATGTTGTTTATTAATTAAGTGCTGCTCTTTTATTAGTCTTCTTTAATATCTTCAATGCCTTTATTTGATTTAGACAACTTAAATTGCAAACTCTAGTAATTGATGGTGAGATCCCTGTGGGATTTGACTTGTGCTCATCGGTGTTTATTACAACTACATCATGTGCTTACGGAAAACACACAACACCCATATGTGCAACTTCGAGAGTATCCCAGATTTCTTTAGCAATTTTGCAATTTGATACTCTTTCATATTATTTAGGCCATAGAGTTTTGGATACAATCCACTTCACTTTTGAAGTAAAGAGATGTTTTTTCTTTTCAACTTCACTCCATTCACTCCTTGATTTTAAAATTTCAAATTTATTTTTAATCTTTATAGGAGGACTATATTCATGCTCTATTATGTCTCATATATCAATATCCATTGCATCAAGAAAGTCCTTCATCTTTTGCTTCCAATAACTATAATATTATCCATTAAAACCTAGAGGTTTATGCAAAGGGCGACATTATGGTAAAATACTAAAAGTTAAAGCCATCCTAAATCACTCTTGAGATCATTAGATCTTAACACAAAAGTTGAAGCTCTAATGCTAATTGTAGCTTAGGATTCAATCGAAGAGGGGGTGAATTGGATTTTAATACTTTTTCAGATATTTTTAGAAAAATAATCTTAAACATTGAGAAGCAAATATGAACAACTTGGTTAAAGGAAATTAAATAACCAAATATAAAAGAGATAGGGAAGAGAAGTGTAAACACAATATTTATAGTAGTTCCTCTAAGAATATCTGCTTCAAGGAGTATGTCCACTCTTCATTGCTTTACAAACAATGCATTTCAAATCCACTAGTTCCTCAAGATTTAAAAAACCTTGAGAAGGCTGTATAAAGTTCTGGATTGCTATACCTTTCCTTGAGATTCCTCACTCAAAAATAACGTCCTAAAGATCCATCAACTCTAGCAATTCCCTGTAGATGCCATACTCTAAATTCACTCCCTATAGATATCGCATTCTAGTAAAACTCTTGGGATACCTCACTCAGTAATTTCCTTGGAATACCTCACCCAAGAAGAAGATGAATTGAAAAATTACAAATTAGAGTACTATGAGCTCAAAAATTTCTCCAAAATTATTGTTAAGCTATTTCTCTCTCAATTCATAATCTGAAACCAAATAATAGGCTCTAATTTATATTAGGTTTTGACTTTGAGAAGAAGTAAAGAATCCTTGTGAATTGGAAAAATTATTTTAAAAAATATTTTTAACCTCGAAATAGAGTCAATCAATCATATTTTTCGATAAAGAAAATTTTCAATAAAATCAATTATTTAAGCAAAATAAGAATTTGATATAATTAAAAAAAATTCAAAAACTCTCATATAACTCGTCGGTCTATACTAATAATTTCAAAAAATCTTTAAATAAAAAATTTGAAATATTCAATCAACTAATCCACCGACATGCAATAAAATCATAAATAATAAAATCAAAATATATTTATTATCATTAAAATACTTTTCAATTTAAAACTATTTTATACAAAGTACTTGGTCAACATAATCCTCATGATAGAAGTGTGCTCTACAAATTTAATTGTGGGAGACACATCATTTTTGGAATGCATAGCACACACGTTTTCATTGTCACATTTCCTCTTAAAATTAATTACAACTAACAGTTATAAATATGAAAAAGATGTCAATCAACTATGAATGAGCATAGGTCAATAAGATCAAATTATCCGCCGCTTAATTATTGAACATGTCCAAGTGGTATGTTTCTTGTTTTTTTTTTTTAATTTTTATTTTCTACGTAAATTTAAAAGTTAACACAAAATTGGAAAATTTGTCCTCATTATAAATGCGCACTTTGCTCTTTCACAAACACACACACACACACACAAACACACACACACACACACATATATATATATATATATATATATATCGGGATGCCTGCGCGCCCCTTTAACTTGGGACAAATCTCAAACTTTAAGACCTAAAATTAAACCATTAAATATTTTTAAGTCTTGCAAATAGCTATTACCTTTTTTTGTTTCCTTATATTGCTACTTTCTAACAAAATATCGAATCGGGACATTATTTTTTTAATATGAGGCAATTTTTTTTTATTTAACGTATGACCACTCAAAAGTGGTTTGCGTAATAAAAAAAAGGGAAAGGTAATTATTTTTTATAATTTGAAATATAAATAAAAATTACCTTTAATTGAATTTTTCACAATATATTACTCATCCTCAGCTATCTATTTACATGAAAGAAACAATAAAATTGGACAGATTCTAATCTGCTATGCTAAAATTTTAAGAAAGGCTATCAAAAGGACTTGAAATGTTTAAGGACTAGTCACCATAAATCCTCATCATGACGAGTTTTGATGAATAATAATTTTAATATGCATATAAATACTTTCAAGTTTTAGGACAAATTACATTCATCGTCTTAAAATTTAATATAATTACACTCACATAATTTTTATTTTTAGAAATATAGAGTAACTTCTCTTTTTTATATATACTCACCTTTCATTCTCTTTTATTTTAAATATACATTCACCTTTTTTGTTAAAAAAAAAAAATTAAAGGTAAGTGTATAATTTTAAAAATAAAAAAATAAGTATAATTACACTATATCTTAAGAGATATGAGTGTAATTTACCCCTTAAAATAAGTTTAAGGTGCATCCTTTGAGTCGTTTCTAAACTTAGCATTGGTTGATGCTATATCAAAATTAAAAATACGAGAACTCCTTTTACATCTTTTGTTTTTTTTAAGATTTTTCAACAACCTAAATAATGACTTAAACCCAGCTGATTTAGCTTCTTTAAGCACAAGATACCTTTAAAAGAGTAAAGTGAATTATTGTAATCGTTGTCATTGGTCAAAAAAATAACAACTCAAAATTTAATAAATAACAAGCAACTAAAAAAGTAATTTTTAAATTTATAATTATTCATTATTTTATTTTCTCATATATAATTATGATTTATTTTACTTTCTAAAGTACATATTGATGAGTTAAATCCAAAGTTATAATAGAGAAAGGCTCGGCATTATTTCATGATATTAATTTTAGAACCGATTATTCGATTTCTTAAATTTTGAAAATTATAAAGTTTGATAGTAGTATAATAACTTGCTTAAAATGATTTGTGTTTTAAGTAGTTGTTAATTATGTCAAATCCAAACGACTATTCCATCTGAATTCAATGAATCCATGGCCATGCTGAAAGGCTTGCAGAAAAGGACATAGAAATAAACAATGCAAGTTGCCAAATGCAAATAGAAATTATTCACATCATCACATACTAAGAATAAAAAACTTCTGGCCGAAGCAGCTCTAAAATAAGATTGTAAAGACTGAGGCACAAGACTTAGAGTTTGAGGGTGTGCCAGTCCACCGTGAAAATTTCAGAGGGGTGTAAGATCTATATCAAAGAACTTTAGGACATTTGAATGTATCACTGAGAATTTCATTGGTGTTTAAATATATTCACTACAAAAATAACTATATTTAGCGGCGGTTATTAGCAGCAGTTAAACAAAACCGTCGCTATTTATTTGTTTGTAGTGGCGGTTTACCAACAACCACCGCTAAATGAATGGTTAAGCAAAGGAACTCGAGTTCGAGTCCTATGAAAAGCAAATATTATTACTTGGGGCTGCAATATTAAGAAACCCTAAGTCACTTTCTCATTCAAATCACAGCAATCAAAGAAGCCAACCAGTAGTGTGAAGTTGGAACCCTTCTGGTACAGAAACTAAGAGAATAACACTCTCATATGATAAAATGAAATTCTTTCTGATTGATGCCTCAACACATAGCATGGGGGTCTATTTATACTAATCCTAGAGACCCTA
>JANHAO010007519.1:0-20066 GCA_026873985.1 Saraca asoca | reverse complement strand
AGCAAATTCTAAGTCAAAAATTTAATAATATTAAAATACTAAAATTTCATTATCTAAATAAATAAATAATTCAAATATTAAAATTTTGAAATCAAAATATTATTTGATAATCAAAAAATAAAAAACTTAAATTAATAATTTAATTGCAATAAAACTAAAAAATTAAATTAAAAATTAATTATAGATGATTCAAATAAATAATTATTGTTAAAATAGATAAATATATAAGTTTTATCCATAATTTAAATTTAAATAGAAAAATATAAAAAAGAAATTAAAATTTCTTCTCATTTACTCTCTTGTGGTAAGTGAAGTACATTTTTTGTGTAGTAAAATTTGAGTTAAAATGAATACTATAACTTTAATATTATTGGAAAGATAAGACCACTTACACATATTAATAATATTTTCAACACACTAGAGCACTCACTCGTGGACATATTACTATAACACTATTTTCTTGATACCTCACGATACTCTACACTCAATCACACACTCACCATTTTACTTCCTCACCTAACAAGTGCTCTTCACACACTTGGGTGTTTTGCATACACACTTGCATGGATTGGCCACTTTGCCACCCTCAGAAAGTCTCTATTTTTCTAGAATACTTTAGCTTCTTCAAAGCGCTATTCATCTTCCACATAAGCCTAGAATTTTCCTTGCATTTGTGATTGGGCCACAATATAGTTATGTTATTGAGCCTAACATCCAAAAATAGCTACTTTTGTTTCTTTTATATGTTATAAAAGCTAGAGAGATCTAGAGACAGTGCTAACATTTCAATCCTCCCTCTCAGCACTGGCTCTATTATACATTTATTATGTATTTTAAATTTAGTCTTCATTGTTTGTTCGATATTCTTAATTGTATTTGTGGCTCTTATTCGTCTTCATTGTCATCTTCATGTTGAATCTCTTCTCGTTTCTTGTGATATACACCTATTTGTCAAGGATTTTGTTTTGAACTGACTGTATCACTTTCTTGCTTTTATTTCCCTTTTCTTCACTTATGTTTTGCTCTTATATTTTCTCTTGCATCTTATCTTTATTTTCTTTAGAATCTTGTAACATCACTTATTGTGGTGTCCGCTATATTATGAGATGTGTAGCATCGAGCTATATTAGGGTCACTTATTGGAACGGAGACATAACACATGTAACCAAATATTCAAAAATGACTCATCGTGGGTTTGGTGCTCTATAGCTTCTCAAATGGTGAAGTGAACCCCAGTTTTGCTTGTGGAAGCCTGTTGATGACATGCACTACTATCTTTATGCACTCTACCTAAAATTTTGCTTTTGTTATAATTATTTGTCTCTCCTTCTACTTGTAATATTAAAGTAGATGGAAAATGTTGAGGTAGATTGTTAAACTTCACCTTAGCAACACTATATTGTCACAACCCAAATTCTTGTCCATGATTGGCATGAATATCAATCACCGATTGATAATCACTAGCCTTTAACCTGTCAAAACTATCTTTTTTATCCTTTTCTACCCATAATCACATTAATACTTTTGAATCACATTCACTTGATCCTGATTGGTTGGTTGAAAATTAATAAGCTTGTAAAAAAAAGAAGGATAGACACGTTGGAATGTAAACATATTTATATCATGTACAAAGACATTGCCTAACAGGCACATGCCCCTTTTAAACATTAGTTCACAATTTTGCTATATGTTTCCAAAAGTTTTACATCAACTACTAACCAGCTTAGAGGAAAACCCTAGTCAACCCCTCATGTCTTCTTAAAGGCAAGGCAATCAAAAAGTTAGATTAATCTATGTCCTATAATGAAACTAGGCATAGGTTAAATTAACCAAGCCCTTTGGGTATTCTGTGGCCATTTTATTTACAGATTTTTCAAAACTTACCAAAACATGAGGAAAGATGATATGAACCCTAAGGGTTGAACCATCCCATGGACATCATTAAAAGTATGTTTGGGGGCTCTAGAGGTATGATTTCAACCTCATACAATACCTCACAATTAGCTAGATTGAAAATGACAATATATAATGGATCTTAATATGATATACTCATAGAGGACTCTCAATGGTGGTGATGAAAACATTGGCGGTGATTCCTCCTTGAATGTCATGACCAAATTCCTGATCATGATCAGAGTGAGTATCAATCCTTGATTGATAGTCATCACCACGTTTTGTCTACTTTCCACTGCCTATTTCTATTCATGCTTGTCTCACTCTTACTAGACATATTTACACAATTTCAATATGTTGATTTGAAATATTGAAGGTTTATAAAATAAAAATGGTACAACTTGAAATATGAACATATTTCATAATACACAACGACATTGCCTAATAGGCACATGCCAAATTAAACATTTGTTTATAGGTTATCCATAGGTTTCTAAATTACATTACAAGCTCCTAATCAAAAGTCATTCCTAGATCACCTATGTCCTTTTAAGGGCAAAGCAACCAAAAGTTAGATTAACATGACTTAATATGAAACCAAAAGCATAGGTTAATATAACTAAGCCCTAAGGCCATACTATTTATAGTTTTAAAAAGTAGTTTAGCAAAATTTGTAAAGATGGTTGTTATGGGCAAAATTCAGTCTTACATAATAGAAAGGCACAAGCTCAGCGGAGACCAAGAACCAGTTAGAAACAGCTTAGATTGCCATGATTGCACCATCTTGCTAACTGTGAGGTTAGGATGCAAGTGAGGCCTGAAGCCAGAGAGAAAGAGCTCACTAAAGCTCGTTTTGCTGGAAGGAAGCTAGTAGCGACCCCAAGCCAAATGTTTCAGTTTGCAAGACCAGGCACATTGCCCAGTCAAAGGCTTAGCGAGATAGAATGATAGATAAACTTACATCAAGTCTCAAATCTAGCGGAGAAGAGGAGCCCACCCGTAGAAAGCCATCTGCAAGAGCCGAATTGTAGGGAGATAATTGTCTTGTACATTTAATGTTTGTAATGATGTATTTACAACATATAAAATTATAATTATAACCTTTTTCCTTTTATAAATAGGAAGAGAAGGACCCTTGTAGAACAGGCTGAAATCAATATACTGAAATTCTGTAAAATTCACTTCAGATTAATAAAAGCTACTGTGGACGTAGGGTCCAATACCATCTGAATTTAACTGAACCATGTTAAAAATACTGCATTCCATTGCTTTTCTTCTTCCTCATCACCTTCACCATCTTCTCTGTTTCTCACCTCATTCAACAGAAAGCAGTTTAGGGATAAAAGAACTACACTGGTTGATTGGAATTTAGCCCAGAATCAAATTTTATGATTAACATTTTGGTGTTAGAAGGAGGGCCCATCTACTTTCTAAATTGCTTTTTTGTTCAGCTACAATGGTGAGAGGAAGAATCACCAAGAGTTCTAACACTCCAGTCATTCAGTCGGTAGATGTTTCTACTGTCGAAGCTTGTCTTCAGCCTACTGTTGCCCCTGAAATTGAAGAAGCATAAATGCCTCATCAACCACTGCCAGTGCTTGAGAACATGGTAAGAGAATTGGCTAAAACTATTAAAGCACTAGCACAAGTGCAAACCCAAGGTGCATAGAGGCAAGAGGAAATCGTGACGCAGCTCCAATAGCTACGTGAAGAAGCCCAGAAAAGGAATCATGAGAATTACGATGGTCAGCAATCTGAGGGCTCACAATGAGTTAAAAGTTCTGGCCCGCAGTCTGAAATGTGGGATCTGATAATGAAAGAAGTTCTCCAAAGGCTGAAACAATTGGAGGAACACCTCCATTCTCAAAACAGTCAACCTTGTCATGAGAAACGTTCATCATTCTCTATGGAGATCGAAATGCAACCTCTTCCACAGAAACTTAAAGTGCCCGTGATCCTATTCTATGATGGAAATAGCAACCCATGCAACCATTTGGATGCATTCAATGTTCAGATGGATCTCTAAATGACTAACCCTCTGGTTAAATGTTACGTCTTTCCGACCACATTAGGAGGTATACCCTAAGCATGGTTCAAAAGCCTCCCAGCTCACAGCGTCAATAGCTGGGAAGAATGTTAAAAGAAATTTATCAACCAGTATCGGGCATTGAAGAGGCAACTTGCCCCTCCCTGCCATCTCACAATGATCTTTCAGTGTAAGAACGAATCGTTGAAGGATTAGATAGCCAAGTTCAGACATGAAGCCAACTCTGTAAAAAATCCTTCAGAGGAAAGCATCTTAACAATAGTCTTAGCAGGACTCCATAAGGACAGAAAGTTATACAGAAGCCTTTACAAATCCTCAGCTCAAGATCTCACTAAATTTTATGAGTAAGCTATAGAACAAATAAGATGAGAGAAGACCTTCAGCACGGAGGAGCCCAGGCATAAGGGTTAAATGGCCGCCACTCCTCAGAGCAAGAAAAAGAGTAAAGATAACCAAAACAATGGTCCTAGTGACCAGCCTACAAAGAGGGTGAAGTGTGCATGACCCTAGCATTGAGGTCATTACAAAAGTTATAGCATCTTGTCCAACTTGCAAGATAGAATCTTCGCTACGGAAAGGGGCAGGGAGAGCTTTGGGAAGCCCAAGCCTATAAGAGCCCCTACCAAGTTCAGGGACTCTAGCAAATTTTGCGCTTACCACAATAAGGTCGGACACACCACTTTGGAATGCTGGGCACTGAAAGATGCCATAGAAGACCTCATTAACAGAAGTCGGTTATAGGATTATGTGGTGAGGCTGTCAGAGCGGTAAGCTCAACAGACTCAGTGAACTGCTGATCGAGAGTGAGAGCCTTCCACCAGAACCATATTCGGATCCTGTAATGTTGTATTGAAGCTAATGAAAATATTTTGAAGTTCTATCTGATTGTCTCTAGCAGAATGCTATTCAAAAAGAAAAACGCTCTATATGGATTCAATATCATTCTCGATTGATTAGCTGAGGTGCAAACAAATGCTCAAGTTTAAAAGGAAAGCTGCTATCTCATTGAGGATACATCTGAGGGTGAGACAGCCCAAAGCCTGCCTCGTTGATACATCCTAGGAAAATGAAAATTGAGATACATTCAAGGGTGAGACGGCGCAAAGCCTACCTCGTTGATACATCCTAGTGAAATGAAATTCTAAGGATACATTTAAAGGTGAGATGACACAAAACCTACTTACATCCTAGTGAAATGAAAATCGGATACATCTTAGGGTGAGACAGCGTAAAGCCTATCTCGTTGATATGTCCTAGCGAAATGAAAATCAAAATACATCCAAGGGTGAAACAGCCCAAAGCCTATCTTATTGATACATCCTAGCAAAATGAAAATCAGGATACACCTGAAGGTGAGACAGTGCAAAGCCTACCTCGTTGATACATCCTAATCCAGGGGTGAACAGTGTAAAGCCTACCCTAGCAATACACTCAAAATCCAACAAAAATCTATGAGCTCGCTGAGATGCGAAGCCACTATTAAACACTCAAAATTCAACAAAGAGCTATAAGCTTGATAAAATGCAAAGACGTCAGAATAAACTCAGTTACTTGCCCACGGAGCAATGAAGTTGCCATGGCACAAGCAGTAAAACATAGCTTTCATACGACTAAATGATCACAGCTTGCATAAAATCTATTTTTCCAGGTGTAGCTAGCATGCGACCTATCTAAATATCATTTATTGATTACAAGGGCACTTAGATGCCAAGATTTACTAATTGAATATGACCGATTGGTCATCTAAACGTCTTATTCAACTGTTCTTTGTAGGAGAAATACATCTGGAGGGTGCAAAGCAACAAAGAAGCTTCATTCATTAAAGGCCTCATTCAATGAGGAAAAAGTTACATCAGAAGATGGGAAATACAGAAATAAAAGCATAAAACCTCTAGCTATTGCTTCTACAGAGAAAGAAAGCCAGCTACCAAGAGATGAAATCCACCAGCAAGAAGACTAGCATACTCAGCTACTCCTACTTATATCCCTTCTTAGCTAGTAGTTCCTTCATACCTGGAACAATTCAAAAAGCATCAGGAGTTTGGCTGGCAAGGCTGAAACCCACGATAGGACCGTGAGAAAATAATCCAAGATCTGCACAAGACTCCCATATAGCTAGCATAAAGAGCTATCTATGGGAGTCATATGCAGTAGGCCATTCATGCCTCATGGTCTTCTGTAGTAGCCCATACATGCCTTAAAATGCTTCACTAGAAGCTAAACTATTAGAAACACATGGAGGCTTAATTGAAGCTTCCATCGAGCCATTCCACAAAGAAGTAAGAAGAGCTTCTCAGACTTTATAAACTGGTCTGGGTTCAGTGAAAGACCTAGTAGACAATTAACTATTTTAGATCAAATAATCCAAAGAAAACGAGGTCGACACACCAACAACTATAAGTCATCCACAGTAGGAGGTATGGCCACAACAGTTGAAATGAAAGTCTAAAAGATAAAAAAGACAATACAGCAGTCTGAACGCAAAGACTTTGACTGAAACTGCAAGTAAGGCCTTAAGAAAATTACAACTCCTAATCCACAAAGTGAATTGAGAATGGGGGGCTTATATTATAGGAAAAATCTGGTCTTATATAATAGAAAGGCACAAGCCTATCGGAGACTGAGAACCAGTTAGAAACAGCTTAGATTGCCAAGATTGCACCACCTTGCTAATTGTGGGGTTAGGATGCAAGTAAGGCCCGAAGCTAGAGAGAAAGCTCACCTTGCCAAGAGTGAAGCTCACTTCATTGGAAGGAAGCCAACAGTGACCCCGAGTCAAGTGTCTCAGCTTGTAAGATTAGGCACATTGCCCAGCCAAAGGCTTAGTGGATAGAACGATAGACAGACTTACATCAGGTCTCAAATCTAGAGAACAAGAGGGGTCCACCTGTAGAAAGCCATCTGCAAGAGCCAAATTATAGAGATATAATTGTCTTGTATATTTAATGTTTGTAATGATGTATTTACAGCATATAAAATTACAATTGTAACATTCTTCCTTTTATAAATAGGAGGAGAAGGATCCTTGTAGAACAAGCTGAAATTAATATACTGAAACTCTATAGAATTCACTTTAGATTAATAAAAGCTACTATGGATGTAGGGTTTAGTATCGTCCAGATTTAGTTAAACCACATTAAAAATACTGCATACCATTTCTCTTCTTCTTCCTCTCACCTTCGCCATCTTTTTCGTTTCTCACCTCATTCACCAGAAAGTAGTTTGGGGATAAAAGAACTACATTGGTTGACTGGAGTTTGGCCCAGAACCAAATTTCACTGTTAACAATGGTAGAACCTCTAGAGATCAAACTATCCTAAGGCCATCATCAACAGGATATTTGGAGGTTCTATAGGAATGATTTCAACCTCATGTAATATTTCACACTCAACCAGATTCAAAATGATTTTGTAATGAATCCTAATCTTGTATATACCTAAAGGACTTAACACAGTGGTGGAAAAATTGTCAGATATAATTTCCATCAGTTCACTATTCATTCTTGCTTCTCTAGGAGTGGATTATCAATAAGTTCTTAAGAACATGAAAAAATAATTCACAGAAGGGTGAGTTTGGGGCTCAGTAAGATACATCTATACCTAACTTATGAATATCTCAATAATATCAATATACAAGAAAATCATAGCCATTCATTTATTTTTATTTTACACTGTGTTAATCTAGTTGTATGTTATAGCCTTAAGTCGTCATTATCATTCATCACTTATCACATCACTTTATATTTCTTTCAAAGTTTCTCAAAATAATAGTTCAAGTAAGAGGTAGAATAATTGATATTAATCAAAATCCTCTTTGTTACTCCATTCCAACCTTATCCCTTTAAGTTCTACATTATCCCTCATACCATATCAGAACGTGTAGACTTGGGATCTGATTCATTTACCCCTATCTCATCACATCGTGCACATTTCATCATCATCATATATCATATACCATCCCATGTCTCATAGGGAAATTCTCAACTTTGAAACAATATCATAACTCACAATAGATGTATCACAACATTCACATTCAATCATAATCTTGATTACATGGATCGCATTCCATCACAATTACAATCATACATTCTTTGTTTTATTAACATAATAGCTATAAAATGATTACCATAATATCGATGTATTAATAAGTATTAGCTTTTTTGGTATTGGCTTATAAGTTAATCATTTAAGATTTCTTATTGGTTATACTCAAATTGATTAGCGTTCATATGATATTAGACTAAAGGGAAGAACAAATCTCTTAGAGAGAAGTGAACTTGAACTGAAAAATGTAAATATTCTAAAGGTGTGATTAGAATCACGAGCATGATGGTGGATGAAATCTAAGTAGAATTATAGGAATCAAATAAGAATGATTCAATTTGACTCGAGGAAATCCTATTCAAAATGTGAGTCTACTTGTAAAGATTTGAAAACCTTTGGGAAGTCCAAGTTATGCATGCAATCAGAATTGAGATTGGAATAGAAAAATAGGGTAGGACAATTTGATTCAACTCACGAGAATTTAGTTCAATTCTAGATTCAAATTATAAGACATAATATAATTCAATTCCTACGAGCATGATCACGAGACAATGTAAAAGTGGTGATTTGGCTCGTGAATCCTGGAAAATATAGAATAATAGTAGAAAAATAAGGGAAACAACTTCCAATCTTACATCAAATCATAGGAATTCACCATAACATATTTTGAGGACTTAAACACACTTAAAACCCAACCTTTTTGCCAAAAATCCAATCATTATATCAACAAGGCCATTTAAACTTAAACTTTATCATACAATTATAAATACCCATTTTCCTTAACTTACACCCACAATCAGAGGATCATAATCAATAAACATAATATAGTTTACAAGAAAGGTATAAATCACTCACCTTAATAACTAGAAATAAGAAATCAAATCAAATTCCACAAGGGTCTTCAATACTTTTCAAGAACAAGAAAGAAGAGCATATTCGTTTCTTAGATTTTTAAAGATTTTTCTTCCACTGAACAACCAATTACTATTAGATTATGGTTTCATTCCATATAACTAAGTTAGAAATAACAAATTCAAGCTCTAAAATCATTAGAAAATCATGTGTTTTCATGGATTAAACAATAACATAAATAGTAATTGTTGGCTTTGAAAATTCATAACTTAAGTTTTACCTTATGAATTAACATGACTTTGATACTAAATTAAAGAGGAAAAAGAGAGGAATTAGTAGTAAAAATTTGAGAAATTATCATAAAGGAGTAGGTCACTTACTTGCAGAAAGAAAAAGAGATGTAGTGAGAGAAAGGGTATAACTAGGTGAAAAAGAGTTGCATGGGTTGCAGTCGGGTAAAGGCTGAAGAAGATAAAAAAGTAGTCATCCCTTTGAGGGCAAAATGGAAAAATTTGTGTCCATTGACCTTTCACTTCAAGTTGACTCAAATTTTCTTTTAAAAACTTTTCCTATTTCCTTAACTTTGAGTCCAAAATTAACATATTCACCGATCACTAATGGCTATAAAATTTTAATACAAATTAGTTAAATTAATTAACTTCATAATGACTATAATTTTACACTTATTGTGTACCCACAATCCTAGTTTCTATCTTTTAAAAATTTTCTAAAAAATTAAATCCTAAAAATATGAATTTTATTTTCTTGGCATCCAAGATGGAAAATTCAATTGTCTGAGAATTCCTGAAATTCATATAATCTATTTCTATCATATCTGGACTCTTCATAGCCCCAAATTATAGTTTCAAATTTCTCAAAAATTTCAAATTTATCTTTTTAGATTTTTCTAAAAGGCTATTTTATTGCCAAAATTAATTTTAGAAAAATTTAAGTTATTACATTGATTGTATGAGATTCATTGGGAATATATTTCCTCAGCATGAAAATATGGAATATCAGGTGCATTCCTTGCATTTCGGTTAATAATTCCAATTGATATGTAATTACTCTTATACGCTTAATAATTCAAAATGGTCTAATATATCGCGGTGCCGATTTTCACTTTTTACTGAAGTGCATGACTCCTTTCGTAGGAGATACTTTAAGGAACACTTAATTGTTAACCTTGAATTTTAATTCCTTTTTTCTCTTATTCAAATATGATTTTTGTCGGTCTTGAGCCATCTTTATTCGATTACAAATCAGTTGCACCTTTTCAACATCTACTACAAGATTTGGTTCTAACAATTTCACCTCTCCAGGCCCAAACCAATCTATTGGAGATATACATCTTCTTCCATACAATGCCTTAAATGGTGCCATTTGAATGCTAAATTAATAATTGTTGTTGTAGACAACTTTAATAAGTGGAAAATACTTTTCTTAACTCCCCTCGAATTTCATCACGTATGCCTGAAGCATGTCTTCCAGAATATGAATCATTTGCTCTGATTGATCATCTATTTATGGATAAAAAGCCATACTAAATTGTAATTGAGTACCTAATGCTTGTTAAAATGATTGTCAAAAGTACGAAGTAAACTGAGTGTTTCAAACCTAAATGATAGTCAACGACACACCATGCAAAGGAACTATCTGATCTAGGTACATTTAGGCATATTGCATAGCCAAGAAAGTCATCTTGACTAGCAAGAAATGAGTTGATTTGGTTAGGCGATCAATGACAACCAAAATCGAATCATAGCCTTTTGGTGACCTTGGCAATCTAATTAAAAGGTCCATCTTTATGTTTTCCTATTTCCATTCCAAAATTTTGATGGATTGATGCAATCCTGTCAGATATTGATGTTCTGCTTTCACTTATTGACATGTAAGACATTTAGTCACATATTCAAGCACATCTCGTTTCATGCCTTCCCACTAGAACACCTTTTTTAGATCATGATACATCTTAGACACGCTTGGGTGCATTGTACACAATGAGTTATGAACTTGATGTAACAAGTCCTCATGAACATTGGAGGAAACCCATAATCATTTTTCCTGTGAGCACTCATATTTTGTTAACTATAAATTTTGAGTTTAGTTTCGCTTCCACCCTTTGTCTAAGAATTACACATTGTAGGTCTTGTCTTTGAGCCTCCTTAACATAATCAATCATTACTGATTGTCTTGTCATGTGAGCTAATATTAAGGTTTGATTATGAACTTCTAGTTGTGTGTCAAGCTTTTTAAATTCTGAATAAAAATGTATTAACTTTTCTTCTTTGGAAAGAAGATGATCTAAATTACTTGTTGATTTGTGACTTAACACATCCGCTACTATAATTACCTTGCCCGGATGATACATTATTGAACATTCATAATCCTTTACCAACTTTGTCCACCTTCATTATCAAAGATTAAGATATTTCTGCTTGAAGATATATTTCATGCTTTTGTGGTTCGTATAAATTTTGCATGTTTCTCCATATAAATAATGCCTCAATATCTTGAAAATAAAGACTACCAATGCCACTTATAAATCATGCTTAGGATAATTCTGCTTATATTTCTTTAATTACTATAATGCATATGCAATTAATCTTCCATTTTGTATCAACATAATCCAAGTCCAATTTGTAAATCATTATAATACATTACATAGTTGCCTGATCCAGATGGTAGTGCCAATACTGTAGTTGTCATCAAGCATCTTTATAGCTTTTAAAAGCTTTCTTCAGACATAGGATTTTATTCAAATCACACTCCCTTTCGAGTTAACTGAGTCAACAAGGTAGAAATCTTGGAGAAATCCTTGACAGATCTTTGATAGTATCCAGCTAATGCCAAGAAACTTCATATTTCTGTAACTGTCATAGGCCTAGGCCTCACTATGACTTCTACGTTCTAAGGATCAACTTATATCCCTTCTTGTGACACCACATGACCAAGAAACTTGACATTGGTCATCTAGAATTTACATTTGGAAAATTTTGCATAGAGCTTATGCTTTTGCAGAGTTTGCAACACTATTTCAAATGTTGGTTATGTTCTTCCTCATTTTTGGAGTATACTAGGATATCATTGATAAACATGACCATGAACTTATCAAAATGGTTTGAAGATGTGATTCATCAGGATCATAAAAGTAGATAAGGCATTTATCAGCCCAAACAACATTACAAGAAACTTATAATGCCCATAACATGTACGGAAAGTAGTCTTGGATATGTCTTTTTTATGAATCTTTAATTAATGATACCCAGATCTCAAGTCTATCTTTGAAAAATATCTCACCCCTTGCAACTGATTAATCATATCACTGATACGAAGAAGGGGATATTTATTCTTGATAGTCACCTTATTCAATTGACAATAATCGATACACAACCATAATGTTTCATCTTTCTCTTTGACCAAGAGCACGGGTGCTCCCTATGGTGAAATACTCGGGTGAATGAAGCCCTTATGAACCAATTCTTATAGTTGAGTTTTTAACTCTTTTAGCTCCATTGGTGCCATATGATAAGGAGGGATGGAAATAAGTTCTATGTCAAGTACTAGATCAATTGTAAACTTGATTTCCCTATTTGATGGTAATTCGAGGTAAATCATCAGGAAACACATTGAGGAACTCAGATATCACCAGAACCTTACTTGGATTTGAAATAGATTACTCTAAGTCCTTCACCATAGCTAAATAAGTTGTGCACCTCTTTTTTGGCAATTTCCAAGCTTGAACACTAGAAATCAAACTAGCTATTTCAGTTACCTATTCTATTGAAACATTGTAGGAGAAAATTCATCCACATGAAACGTAACCATCTTATCAAAATAATTCATGCACACACGGTATCAAAATAATTTATGACTCAAATTATACTTAGTGAATCAACAAGATTCTAGTACCAAATTGAAGAGAAAGAAGAGAAGAATCAATAATAAAAATATAAGAAATTAACATAAAAGAATGAATACTTACTTGAAGAGAAAGAGTGTGTGAGCTTGCTTGGTGAAGATGAAGTATTGCATGGATGCAACCAAAAATGACAAGAAAAAAAAAGGAAAGAAATCAACCCTATTAACGGCAAAATGAAAAAATTTGTGTCAATTTGACCTTTGACTTCAAGTTGACCATATTTTCTTTTAAAAACTTTTCTTATTTCCTTAACTTTGAGTCTAGACTTAATGTACTCATTGATAACCGGTCGCCATGAAAATTTAACACAAATTAATTAAATTAGTTACCTTTGTAACAACTATAATTTTACATTTGCTGGGTACCATAACCCTAATTTTGAATTTTCCAAAGTTTTTTGAAAATTAAATCTTAAAAACACAAATTTTATTCTATAAGCATTCAAAGTAGAAAATTCAATCTTTCGAAAATTCCTAAAATTCATTTAATTTATTTCTATTATATCTAGGCACTTTGTAACTCAAAATTTACTATTTTAAAACTCCCAAATTTCTCAATTCACCCTTTTCGGGATTGTTCAAAAAATCATTTTATTACTGAAATTAATTTTTGAAAACTCAAAGTATTACACATATACATGATAAATAGAATGTTAGAAACAAAATCAAAACAATAGATTTTTGGTATTGCTTGAGTTATCGACCTCCTAAAGTTATTAGTTAATGTCGACCTGATCAGGCTTCATTCATAGTTGGGAATGACACTAAAAAGTTGCCATGGTTGCTTTGCTATGCTTCTGGGTAGAGAAGATGGGACATTTGTCAAATCAATTTAATTAGAGTGTTATTTAAGGATTTTAATTTGTGACTTTAAAACGGTTTTGTCTTCTAGTTTTCTTGGCCATCATGCCTTTGATTTGTCAAGATAGAATTTAACAAATCATATTGACATTTCTATCCATACTAATATTGCAAGTGAGTGAAGGGATGAATAATTATAACAAAAATAAAAATAAGGAATTATTAATGCTAGTTATAAAACTTGAGTGACATAATAGTCAACATCATATAAACAAAGGATTAATTATTGTGTTTACTCTTTTATTAATTATATAAAGAAGAAATTTTATGCAAAATTGACAAGACAAATAATATTTAATGAATTGTAGGATTTAAAAAATAGATGAAAAAAGTCATATAATTAAATACAGCAGTTAATTAAGTGATTGATAAATAGATTTATATAATTTAATGCTTGAATTTCAATTTTCAAAATTGATAAGAGGAAAATCTAACATCCTAAAATTGAATGATTATATATATATATATATATATATATATTATAAAACTTGCAAGTGAATTGCTTGTTAACATGTTGAGGGCATTTTGACGTTTAACAACAATCAATGCTTTGTCCCTTTCTAAGACAAATCTATTCTCCATTTTTTTTTGGGTGATAAAATCTATTCTCCTTTTGTCTCATTGTAATTGTGTACCCTTCTAGGAATAAAGTGAACCAACGAGATTCAGCCATTTATATGTATAAAGTTGGAAGCCAATTTGCCTACGTTGAGAGAAAGTGCTTTGATTATGTGCACTTAAAAAAAAGATTGTGTGCTATTCTCTATTCTTTGCGTTCTTTTGCTATTCATTTTCGGAAATACTTTCATGACGGTTGATTTGAATTCACTATCTGTGATCCTTTGGAACTTCATAGTTGTTAAAGATGTAAGGCTTTGTTTGTTTGATCGTAACATATTTTTTTATAAGAAAATTTTATTTGTTTATATATAAATAAAGAATATTCATATTATTTATATATTTTATAATTAATAAAATAATACATACTATTATGATAGAAGAGAAAAATAATAATTATTGTTTTCTATCACACTTCCTACATGTAACATTGAACAAATAAAATATTTTATATTATTTTAATATTTTATAATTATAAATATAAATAGATGAAATTATTCTTATAGAAAATATTTTTCGTTACCGTCAATTTCTCTATTACAATTAGAATGTTAATTAGTCAAATAATAGGTATATAACTTATTTTGTTAGGTTTAGTGTACTAAAGACTAATACAAAAGAATAGAGAAAAATATATTGTCTTATGTTTAGAATCAATTTTTTTTTAGAATTCAATTCATTTTATTTCGATAGAAATGATTTCAATTCATTTGCAAATAAATTTTTTTGTTTGAAATATATTGAAAAATGTATGGAATTCAATTGAAAGGCAAATTTTAAAAGTATTATTGTAAATAAAATGTTAGAATAAGGCTAAAGTTTTTAATATAACAAGTGATTCATGACAAATGAAACAAATTTTAGTGAAATCCTTGATAAATTTAATGGATTTCATAATGATACAAATGTAACTAAAACATGAATCGTAAATAAAATGAAATTAAATGAAATTTTCTTTTAACTTAAATTTAAATATCATTTAAAAAAATCATTCGAAAATGAAATGAAATCTTATTTTTGGGCATTCCAAATAAGTGGTTAATGAAATTATGTGGACCTCTCCTCTAATTTTAAGACCAACTCATTCTTCCTTTTAAACATAAAATAATGCTATACCTAAATTTAAATTTAATTTTTTTTATCAAGAAATAGTGAAAAAAAAAAGATGATTATACAGTTTAAATTTACCAATATGAGATATTATACATATGTTGTGATAAAAAATATGATTTTATTAAGCTTAAATAACTAAAATATAACCAATAAAAAAATCAAATTTTTATATAAGTATAATAATTTTTTAGTCGTTTGAGTTGATAAAAAAATATTTAGAAGAACTTATATTATTTGATATGAATTTATAATCATATTTTTTTTATAATTTTATTTATAAAAATTTAAATTTGAATTTAAGTGTAAATTTTTTTTTTATATTTCCAGAAAGGTCTGTATATATTTTAAAACTAAAGGGATGGTTTGTGTAGTTTCATTGAATCTCATGGGAAATCAAAATGTTTTTCTCAAAAGATTATGTGCATGAGTTATAAAGCATAGGAAAGTCATTTTCATATTTTTATTATTCTGAGATATTATACACACATCTTTAATAATTGAAAGAGCTTCTAGCTAATTTATCTTTTTAAGGTCAAGGCATTGTACACAATTGTTTATGAAATAGTCTAAAATACATGCCAATAGCAAGTCAAGATTCCTAAAAATCCCGAGGCTTTCTCTGAATTTTTGGATGGATAGAAATTTCTCAAGGTAGATGGTATCAAGGGACCAAGAATGGTAACTGCAACAAGGAATTTTATTTTGTTCGATTTTTTCTTTTCATTCTAAAAGCTAAGGTGAAAAACAAAGGGAAACAGAACGTTAACTTCATTATACTAATATGTTGGTTAATTTAGTGGTACCAAATCATTATTTTATTTTAGAGATTTGTGATTAATGAAGGAGTGGAGGACTCTTGGAACCGCTAGCATGGGCTCTTCCCAGCACACTAGAAATACTGTGTATGTATTAATAATATTTATAACATTTGTATGGGTGTGTTTGGTTTGTGAAAATATTATCTATTTTCATTTTTTGAAAATGGTTTTTAATTTTAGAATTTCATCTTTTTAATTGTAATTGATATTTATTTACATATAATTTTCTTTTTCATTTTTAAGTAATAATCATGACATGATTTATGGTGGGTTATTCCAATATAGATAGTGATTTTAACAGACAACAACAAAGATAAATATTAGTAGTGGTAGTGAATAATGGATGTACGTAGTGGAAGCAGTGGAGATATGAATGAAAGTGATTTGTTAAACATGATAATGATAGCATGTAGTGTTGGCAAAGGAGGTGAGTAGTGACGATTAGTGATTATGTGATAACAGGTGATACTGAGCAATAATGGTTAATGATATGTGTGAATGGTGGGCGATAATAGTATAATAGATGGTGGGGATGGAACTAGGTTATGGCAATGGGTGATAATAGTGGTTAATGATATATAGTGGTGATCGATCATAAATGTTAATGGTGGGTACAACATAGGTGGTGATGTGGAAAGGAAGTGGATGGTGATGACAACAGAGGCAGAAGTGCTAGATGCTGGTAAGTGAAAATAGATAATGATGATCGTAATTATTATAATTTATTATAACAAACTTAAATATTTTCATAACCATCATTATATAAAAATGCAAATACAGTTTTCTAAATTTTTGAAAATAAGGACTTCATTTCTTAGAAAACAAAAATAGTAAATGTTATCAAAACACATTTTCTTACAAGTTTTTTTTAGATGAAAATGAAAATAGAAAAGCACCATAATTTTTTTAATATTTTTACAATTATTTTTTGTAATACATTGTTATTTTTCATAAAAAGTTAAAAATTTTCATAAAAAAATCATGTTGCAATTTTTATTTATGGATATACAAATTTTTGAATAATTGTTATATGCAAAATCTATACAAAATTATAATATGATATAAAAAATATAGAAAATTCATTTCATAAAATTGACAAGTTTTCATATAAATTTACAAAATAAAAATTGA
This sequence comes from Saraca asoca, assembly GCA_026873985.1. Classification (NCBI taxonomy): domain Eukaryota; kingdom Viridiplantae; phylum Streptophyta; class Magnoliopsida; order Fabales; family Fabaceae; genus Saraca; species Saraca asoca. Next base: position 2,769 of record JANHAO010007519.1, on the reverse strand, counting down.
AGACTTTTGTTAAGAAAATAATTAAAGTTTGTGTTAGGGAAAAAGTAGAAAAAGACGAGAGAATTAGGGAAAAATTATTATTAAATGAAATAAGATTGCTGAATTATATTGAAAGACTTAACTCTTTCCTCTATTTATATAGAATTTATACAAGAAGTAGAGTTTTAATAAACTTTAAGAACTTATTGACTTATCTAAACTTATGACTTTTCTCTAGTATTATAGTCTAATTAAATAACCTAATGACTTATTAGTCATATATTCTATCTTTATTCTCTAACACTCCCCCTCAAGTTGAAGCTTTCAAAACTTAAGCTTGTCATATCAATTTGAACTTTCAAAAAATAATATGTAATAAAAAATATTTATAAAGAAAACTTGATAAACTTTAAACTGTACGAACAACTTGCAATAAACATAATATACAAACAACTCCCCCTAAACCAAATATCCAAACTCCAAAAACAATGTCAAAATCTTGATAGATACAACTTCTAGAAGTTTTAGTCAACTATTCCTGGTTGATCTCTCGACCTTCTTCTAGTTGTTCTCTTTGACATATACGACACAACTTTTAAAAGCCTTATGCAAGCTTTGCTTGAGTTACTCCCTTAACTTCTTAGCCAAAAACACAAACACCTATGATTGGATTTACGCCAAAAACCATCAATATTATGACAAACCGTGTTACTCCCAAGTTATATTCATTGAAGTCAATTCCAAGATATTAAAGCAAGTCATGCAATTAAATTAGTGGTCCAAACCACTTCATATTAAGGATAACCTCACCAAATTAGACTTGTGCAAATACCAATCATGCTAAACAATGCTCTAAATCACATAAAGACACTAAAATTCATCAAACAGTCCTCCAAATCACATGAAGGCACCAAAAGTTGCCAAACAGTCCTCTAAATCATATGAAGGCACCAAAATTCACTAATTAGCCCTCCAAATCATATGAAGGCACCAAAATTCGTCGAATAGTATTTCAAATCATATGAAACACCAAAATTTGCCAAAAGTCCTCCAAATCTTAAAAAGGCACAAAATTTTGCCAAATAGTCCTCCAAATCACATGAAGGGACCAAAATTCACTAAACAGTCCTCAAAATCTCATGAAAATACCAAAATTTGCTAGTGTTCCAAATTGTAAGAAACACTGAAATTCGCCAAACACATAGCAACACAACTTTACTTGCAATAAAGTTGCAAGACTTAGAGCAACACTCAATACATTTTCGACATTGAAACCGTTGTCGGTAGAACATTGTTGCAAAAGCTACTTCTTATAGCATCTCTCCAAATCTATCTCCACCAATCCTAAAAAGAACATTAGTGGACCAAAGAATAAATGCAGTAAACCATAAAGAAATCATGAAAATTGGAGCAAAAGTTACTACCATACCATTCAAATAGCAAAACTAATTTGGTTTAGATTCTCGCATCTGCCAAAATCACTAACAATCAATAAGATTAACTAAAATGCAACAAGCATCTGAATAAAAGTTCCTTAAGAGGCTCAAATCAAGCTTCAAAAGCATTAATCCAGCACCAAATGAGTCAAATCAAGCACTAAACAAGATCAAATCAACCCAAACAACCAAAGAGGAACTTATCAAACTTGGACTCTGCACTAACTCACCCAACTCGAAAGTAACCTAACCAAACTTGGTCAGAACTCATCTTGACTGAATAATAACTCAGTGTTAACTTGTTGTGACTTAATGATAATTCATTACTAACCTATTCTACTCAGTACCAACTCACCTTATCCTTAATTTTCACCAGAAATCCTTGGATCTTTGTCCTACTACACCTACTTCACCAAATTGCATCAAACAGCTAATGGGTCTGGATGAAATTGATCCAAAATAGCTTAATCACAATCTAAGAAAGATGCAACCGAAATTTTCAAAAAAGATGCTAAATGACAAACTAAAAACAGCAATTAAAGTCTAATTTAGACCCTTAACAGTCATTGCAGTCCACTATCAACTACTATATTCATTGGAAAACCCACCATTATTGACAAATTTTGCTGGAAAAGATAGGATCAATAGTGCTTACCAACTTCAAACTTCTAACACCCAATATAACAAAATCTAGTTGGAGAATCCATAGAAGAGAAAAGAAAAAAACTAACAAAAAGGACAAATCAAAAACTGATGTAGCTTGCTGGTCATCGACAATGTGGGTATTATTGGAACTATAGCAACCAACCTTCAACAGATACAACCATTCTCTGGGTCACTTTGAAAATAGAAATTGTATATGTCATCCTCCATGATTTTCCTTTTTTCTTCTTCTTTTTTTCCTCATTTTCCCTCTATTTTCTTCTTCACACCGTACCCCTCATTCTATTTTTTTCCCTTCTAATTCCTACTTCTTTGTTTGTTTTTTTAATAAGTAATAATCCAAATAAACAATCATCAAAATTGAATAAATTTGTTTTCTTCCTTTCTTTCACCAAAACTAAATCAACAAAAATAATGAAAAATAAATAACCTTAAAAATCTATAGCAACCAAATTTTTTCCCTTTTTTGTCTTTATAAAATCAAATAACTCAATAACAAAAAAACAAAACTAAACCTAAATTTTACATTGGCATTTTAACCTCTCTAAGGGTGTTGGAAGTGGTATAACTCATAAGGCCTCAAAGCAGATGATACCGCTCTAATACCATGTTAAGAAAATTATTAGAATTTGTGTTAAAGAAAAAGTAGAAAAAGGCCAGAGAAAATTAGAGAAAAATTATTATTAAATGA
>JANHAO010007518.1:0-20094 GCA_026873985.1 Saraca asoca | reverse complement strand
CTTTTGTTTTATTGAATGACAAAGGAATATTCAAATGAGGAATAGCTTCTTTCAATAACTCCAAGAGGGTAGTGAATGATGCATTGTTCCATCCATGGAGACACTTCAACAAATACAATCAAAAAGTAAATGACAATGTTGAAAAGTTTTTACAACTGGAGTATAATTCTTGTTTTTCCTCCTCAACCAGGTTAAAAAATTTCTTTGCATCTTCATTAGGACCTTCTTGAACTACTCTTGCTTGTGCCACACCTCTAAATATATTAGTGAACAGCTTATTAGTGTCATTATAATGGTCGTCTTCATCATGCATGTCACCATCAAGATCCATTAAGGTCACACCCTCACCATGATTATACCATTCTTTGTACCCCTTAACAAATCCATGGCATATCAAATGACCATACACTATATCTCTTCTTTCCCATTTGCCATTAGCACAAATAGCACAAGGGCATGAAATCTTGCTTCCTTGTGGTCTTCCTTTAGTAAAAGCATAATCTAAGAAAAATTTAACACCATCAATGTACTCTTTGCTATGCCTCAGTAAATCCATCCAATCCTTCCTCACATAGTTTAGTCTATTGAGAAAAGAAAATTAAGTAACAAGATAAAATAATCACATCAAATGCATTGAATACTAAAGAAAGAATTATATTTGAACCGATTCAAGAAACGATTCATCCATACAAAATCAACTATCTAATCAATTCATAAAAGTTTATAAACCTTTAGTAATGAATTTTCAAAGACAGCTTCTCATGAATCGATTCCTGAAGCTGTCTTTGACAATTCTTTAACAAAGGTTTAGAAACTTTTGTGAAACTCATTTACAAATTGATTCCTGAATCGATTCATAGTCAAAATGTCAGTAACCCTATCCTTATCTATAAGTAGATTTATGCTTATAAGCAAATCTATCTCCACCTCATATAATTTCATCAAACCAAACATCATTAATTTGTGTTTTCATGGGTTCTAATTTCATTAAAAGCTATGGAAGCCTAATGGCACTCTCTTAATTATTATCAAAATAAAGTTCACAAAATAAAAGATTAAACTAAATACAAAATAAAATACTTACCCTAACATTTTTTGGTGCGTGCTAGATCGCTAGTTGAAGAAACACCAGAGAACTCAGTAAGCAAAAGCAGAAGTAGAAGGAGCAGAAGCAGAAGCATGCGCAAAAGGATCGGGCAGAATTAAAAGTAGTAGTAGCAGAAGCAGAAGCAGAAGTAGTAGAAGAAGTAGCACACAGCTTCGTGAGAGGTAGTCCAAAAGCAAAGGGAGCAGAGGGGGAAAGGGAAATAATGGCGAGGGAGAGATATTGTAATAGTTTTTTTTTACTATATAAAAAGAAAAACTTATAACACCAAAATCATTAATTAACATTATAAAATCGTTGTAAAAAGAAATTTATTTGACAACATAATTTAAGTGTTGCATATTAATCAAAATTTTGCAACACTTAAAAAAGTGTTGTCTATTATATCTAAGGCAACGATTTTAAGTGATTGTTGCCTAAAATTAGAAACAAAGGTAACAATAAAAAAAAAACAAAAACTGTTGCCCATTCTAGTTACAGGTAATAGTTTTTAACTGTTGCCAAGTTTAGTGTTGCCAAAGGACAAAAATATTGTAGTGGCACCTATACTAACAGTAAGACCTTATTTCTATAAATCCATTAAATATTCAATTTCTTTCTACTAGTTCAATTTCATTTGTTTATATATTATTTAATTTCTATTTATATGCATGAATTGAACACAATGAGATTAATGTTTTGGAAATTAGATAAGGGTTATTGTAGATTATATTTATACCATTCTAATGCATATAAATTTGTATGAATTAGTTATATACTTTGATAGAATGTTAAAGTTTGATTTTTAGGTGTATATTAAGGTTCATAATATAAGACTTCTAGTTCAACATAATTACACAATTCTAGAGATGATTTTTTATAAGATACAAAGGTCAATGTCCTCCATAACTCTGCTACTTGAAAGGCTTGAATCTACTCCTTGGAATCTGTTAAGTCTTTAACTTTCTCTCTACTAGTCTCCTTGTCTCCCAAACTTGTCCACTTCACTAAGAACTCTCTCCTTGGGTGCCTTCTCACAATCACCACACACTCTACTGGAATCCCCTCTACTACTTTCTGCTTCAACTTATTGAGATTAACTTCTGGCTTAGTGGCTAGTTGCAGTTTGATCTATAGTGTTTGAATGATATGGCTTCAAGTTATTGACATAAATAATAGGGTGTATCTTTAGCCACTCTGGTAGAGTAATCTTGTAAGCTATCTTCCTAACTTTAGCAATGACAAGAACTAGTCCCTCATATTTTCTAATCAATCTCTTGTCTTTGGTTTTAAGGCTTTTTAACTATTATAACATCAGCTTTACTAATACAAGATTTCCCACCTTGAATTCTAAATCTCTGTCATCCCTTGTTTGCCCATTTCTCCATTCCCTTCGATACTTTTTCTAAGTAGGCTTAGGCGATTTCTACATTTAGCATCTGTTCTTTGGTAATGTGGTGTGCTTTTGGATTTTCACCTTTATATAGCTTGAACATAATGTGGGGTAAGAGTGGCTGCTAACCCATTGCAATCTTAAATGGAGTTTTATTGTTAGTAGAACTCTTATAAGTGTTAAAGTAAAACTGTCCAACATCAAGTTGTTACAACCAATTCTTTTGATTAGCACTTACAAAGTGCCTTAAGTACTCCTACAAAAGGCCATTAAATCTCTCAATCTGACCATCAGTTTAAAGATGATAGCTAGACAAGATATTGAGATATGATCCAAGATGGTTCAAAAGCTTGGACCAAAAATTCTTAGTGAATCTACTATCTTAATCACTCACAATGTTTTAGGGAACACCCTAGTACTTGAACATAATTTTTTTTTAAAAAAAAAAAACTAAGTTGTCGCCTTTATTATGCAATACTTGAAAGTAAAGATGGAAGTTCTATTCTTCTAAAAGTAATCTACCACCACCAAAATAGTGGTTAAATCTCCCATTTTAGGAAGGCTGGAAACAAAGTCTAATGAAACACTTTCCCATATTCTACTAAGTACTTGCAATGGCTTCAAAAGTCTCATGGCCTTATCTCTCATGGACTTATCTTATTGGTGGATGAGAGAGGTTTTGGTGTAATCGATCGCATCATCATGCATCTAAAGCTAATAGTGACCTTATTTCAATAAGGTGTAAGTTCTCTATCATCTCAGATAGTATTCCCATAATGTATCATAATACTTCTTCAAAAGCACCATCCTTAAGTTGCCAGATTTGGGGACAAAGAGTCTACTCCCTTTTGTCTACTATAGATCATCTTCCACCTAAAACTGATGAGTTTTGCCTTCTTTGGCAAGATTCATGATAGTTTGAGCCATTAGATCTTTAGCAACATGCTCTTGAATGAGTTCTTATATTGTTATAGTGACATGACTATCAACTGTGCATGCCATCAAGGTTATTGTTGTAAGCTCAGCCTTGCAACTAAGGGCATCTACAACCTGGTTGGTCCATCCTACTTTGTTGTCAAACTCAAAGTCAAATTCTGCTAAGAACTCTTGCTAATGGCCCTGCTTTAGGGTGAACTTTGGTCAGGTGAAGAAGTGCCTGACTGCAATGTCATTAGTCTAAACCACAAACTTTGACCCAAATAAATAATGCTTCCCCACTCATGAGCAATAAACTTCCACTAGCATTTCCTTCTCTTATGCCATATCTTTACTTAACTTCTGACAACTTACGGCTTTCAAAGGCAATAGGATGTCCCTCTTGAAGCATGATTTCACCTAATGCAAAATTGGAAGGATCATTCTAAACTTCAAAAGACTTAGTGATATCTACTAAGGTGAGCATGAGGTCTCCACTCATGGCCCACTTCATATCCTTAAATGTGATTTGGTGGGCCTCAATCCACTGTCAAACTAACCCTTTCTTCAAAAGGTTTGTTTATGGAGTTGTCCTCCTAGAGTAACATTCCACAAATTTACGATAATAGTTGGCAAGCCCTTAGAAGGATCTTAACTAAATCATCTCTCACTTTCGCTCAGTCTATGCAGATGCCACCATATTCAATGATGTGTCCAAAGAAATTGACACGCTTCTGAGTGAATAAGCACTTCTTTCACTTCACATATAACTAATATTGCCTCAATCTCTCGAAAACTAGTTTTAAGTGCGCTAAGTGATTCTCTAGTGTGGAACTAAAAACAATAATATCATTTAGGTAAACAATAACAAATTTATCTAGATAGTTATAAAATCCTACTTTATAAGGGTGTAGAATGTAGTAGGAGCATTTGTTAACTCAAATGGCATAACTATAAGCTTAAAAGTGCCATAGCAAGTGACACAAATTGCTTTCGCCACGTTTTCATCTGCCACCCTAACTTGATAATACCCTAACTTAAGTCCAACTTTGTGAAGTAATAGGCAATGCCTCTATTGATTAAAAAGATTTTGAACGAGAGGGATAGGATACTTGTTCTACATTGTGACCTTGTTTAAGGCCCGATAGTCCACACATAGCTAAAAACTCCTATCTTGTTTCTTCTAAAATAACACTGAAGCCCCTAAATAATGCTTTTGATGGTTGAATGAACCCTATATCTAAGAACTCATCCAACTGCTTTCAAAGCTCAGCCAACTCTGGTTGTGCTATCTAGTAAGGTTCTTTCATATAGGGTTTTACACCAAGTAACCATTCAACCTAGTGATCAATAGCTCTCTATGGTGGGAGTCTTAAAGGTACTTAGTCTAGCATCACATCCTCAAATGTCTTCAACATATTACAACTTTCTCAAGGTATAACTTCCTCTCCCCCACACTTTCTGCTTACTATGACTGCTATGAATGAAGGTTCTTGCCTTTTTACACCCTTCTTAAATTGTAAAGCCAACAAAAGCCTAGTTTTTTTCAAGTTGCTTAGTTTGAAAAGGCATAATGGTAAGGTTCTCACCCATGATTAGGATACTATTAGCTATTGGAATAGGCATGGCCTAGTGTGCTAGGAGGAACTTTATCCTTAACATCACATCAAAGTAATCTATTTAGGTGACCATGAAATCTACTCTTCTTTGCCAGAATCCAAGCTTCACTAAAGACTATTTGGTTACTCCTATAGTGGTGAAGGCCTTAGAGTTTATAGCTTTCATGCAGCCTAAATCCTTCTCCAACTTCAAGCCTGACCATTTGGCTTCCCTCTCTGAGATGAAATTGTGAGTGGCACCAGCATTTTCCATTATACTCGTCATAGCATTTCTAGGTATTTTTCCTATCACATATATAAGTCCTTTATTCGATGTCTTCTTTGCACTCTTAGCCTACTTCTTAAGTGTACTAAGGAACTACATGCTCCCATTCTTAAAGGGTTTTCCTTTTCGTTATCACAATCCGCATTGCCCTCCTTATAACCTTTCTTAGTGAATTGCAAAGCATTGAAAGTTGCTTTGAAAGGATATTTTGCCACTCTGTATAGACCATTACATAAGAAGCATGCTAGAGGTTTCTTTCTCTCAGTGTTAATAGCATTGCAAGATAACACTAAGCTTATGCTGTTGGATCATCCCTTCCTGCTATCCCTTCCCCTACTTTTGCCTTTGCTGAGCATGTTCAACTGTCCCTTGCTTCCACTAAAAGAAGACCTAATGTTTCCTTAAGGCTCTTGGTAGGGTTTATGGCATGATAATCAATCAAGCGCTCTATAGTAACCAAGGTAGCAAGCAATTCCTGCACTCACTGTTCTAGAGTTTAGTCTTTGCCCAAGATTTTAGGCCTTCAAGAAAGAAGAACATCGTGTCTTTCTTAGACATGTCTCGAATGTCTAACATTAATGCTCAAAACTTTTTCATGTATTCTCAAATACCATCAGTTTGTTTCAAATCCCAAAGATGGCACCTAACTATATACTCCAATTTCTCTAGGAAAAACTATGACTTCAACTCTCTTTTCAAATCCTCCTAAGAGTTTATGGTGCATTGACCTTCCAGGATATCTCCATATTTTGTCCTCCACCAAAGCTTAGCATAGCCAATGAGGTACATGGTTATCGTTATCATATGGCCTTTTAGAATCTGGCCTTACCACCTGGAAGTATTGCTCCATATCAAAGAGAAAATTCTCTAGCTCTTTGGTGTCTAGTGCGCCACTATAGAAGTGAAGCTCAAACATTCTCATGCATCCATATTCTTGCCTATCATAGTTGGGGCCTTGGCTCCAATTAGCTAGCATGAGAACCCTCAACTGGGCTTTCACATTTGCTAGCTTAGCCATAAGTCCAAATGGTGTCCCCCAAGTTACCTTAGCATTGGCACTCATTATCTAGTCTCATATAAGATTCTATCATGGCTACCTAACTAGGAATTGATTCCCACTCACTTATCCTATCAACAAGCTCTGGGATATCATTTTATTACATGTCTTCAACCACTTTGAACATCTTTTTAATGTTAATAGCTAATCCAAAGCAAAATCAAAGTAGGTTGAAATCATGCTTTGATACCAATTGTCATGGGCTGTCAAGTTCATGAATTAGATTATGTGATACTTGCTATCTACCACCTAAAAGCAAATCAGCAAATTCTTAATCCCATGACACCAAAGGACAAAAATATTGAGCCACAAAGCATCAAAGAGCTTAGCAGAAGATAAACAATCTATTCATATGTAGGGTCAAAGATAACACATCAATAACCTAGAGTAAGCCAAAAACAAGCACAACAAGGCACCTAAGAATGCATCACATACGATATGAAAAAATACAGGTAAAACTGGATAAAATATGGGACAACATAAATTGAAGAGATGCTACTTCTTGGATTCATATTAAACCTTATTACATAACTTGGGGTGTGTAGGGAAGGCACTAAGCCATACACTCTAACCCCCTAGACTAGTGTCATAATTTCCCGCCAAGGGTCACCGAGCACTCCCCCCTAAAAAGCATTCTAAGCTAAAATCCTAATGGCCAGACTAGACATACTTTTATGAGTTGACATAAGGCCTCTTCTCTTAACTTGACAAAGGTTTTGTACATTATTTTACATTGACAGAAAGCTAAAAATCTAACAATCACAACCATATGCTTATTTACTTACACTGGACAAGTTATCTTAGTTAAAATTACATAAACAACCCCAAAACAAGGAAAAATTGGGAATGACACATTGGTGAGTGGACCCATGTGCTTAGAATTTTTTATTTTGTTTAAAAAATTATAAACTATTAAAATATATGTATAAATATAATAAAAATTTAGAAAAGTGTATATGGAGTTGAAATTAATTATGGGCAATTGTTTAATTCCTATTGGAAATTTTAATTATTAAGGTAAATGTTTGTCGCCATAGTGACTCTTTTACTAAATTAATTTCAATTTTTTTAGCAAAATATTAGTGATATTCTTGTTATTTAATTTAAATCATATAAGCACCTGGGCATAGAGGTTATTATGTGAATTAGTTTAAATGGGTAGGAGGTTTATGTGATAATGTGCTTTTGAAAATATTTCTACCCACAGGTTGTTGGTTAAATTTTATATATGAAATTAGATTGTTATTTTGGGGTTGCCTTGATGAAAATTATATTCTCAACCATATGTGATATTATAATTTGGCATCTTGCCCTCTAATGTTGTAGTTATTGTTACAAATTTTGGCCCATTATGTTTAGTAAAATCATCTACTATCTTCGAATTTTTCAGCTCCATGCATTTTTTCTTTGAACAAATAAACTACTTCTATTGAAACTTTGACTGGGAAAAATTACAAGAGATGAAGGAAGATGTTGAACTTACTTTGACTATGATAGATGTGGACATGGCTTTGAGGGTTGAAAAGTCTGCTGACTTGACTAATAATAGCACTATAGAGCAAAAGGAGTATTTTGAAAAATGGGAAAGATCAAATTAATTGGCTCTTTGGTGATGAAAATATCAATTATTAAGACTTTGATGCATTCAATTCCTACTTCTAACAATCCCAAAACCTTTTCTTGAGTCCATTGGGGAAAGGTATGCAGTCTCAGGCAAGGTTAAAACTAGACAATTAATGAAAAAATTTATCAACATGAAGTATTTTAGTGTTAGTGGTGTTAGTAAATATATCCTGAAGAGGGTTAATGTCTCTACTAGGCTTGGTGAACTCAAATGCCCTATTGCTAATAATTTTCCAATCAATCATGCCCTTAGTTCATTACTTTCTAAATTTGATGCCTTGAAAATGTCTTATAACACTTAGAAAGAAGATTAGGTTCTTAACACCCTAAGTTCTATTTATGCTCAAGAAGATGAAAGGATGCAACATGAGGTTGTAGAGAGTGTGAATTTGGTTAATCAGTCATGCCCAAATAAATTTTCTTAAAAAAAGAATTTTAAGTCTCAAGACAAGGGAAATTTTGGAAGAAAAAAAATCCATGTCAAAATTATAATGCTTTAAGTCCTTGATCCAATTTTACAAAGGTTGAATGCTAGTTTTGAAAGAATATGTGCTATAAAAAGGACAAATGTTTTGCCCATAAGGCTTTCTAAGAATAGAAGAATGCCACAGGTAAACAAAATATGAATAAGAACAAAAATAAACTAAGTAACTTTTTAGCTTTTGTTTTCTTTGAATCTAGCTTAATAGATGTTCCTATTAACTCTTGGTGGATTGATTCTAGGACATCTATCCATGGTACTAATTCTTTGCAAGGGTTCAAGAATAAGTGAAGGCCAAATATGGATGAAGTAAATCTTTATGTTAGAAATGAAGAGTAAGTAACCATTGAATTCATAGGTGTAATTGAACTAAAAATAGAATTTGGATTTAAATTACTTTTGGAACATGTTCTTTATGTACTATTTATGTGGTGAAATTTAACTTCTTTGTCAAAACTTGAGAATTCTTGTATTTATTTGAATTTCAATAATGGATTCTATCAGTTATTTTTCAATTTTCAAGTTCTTGGCACTATTTTTAGATTAGATGGCTTTTAGAAATTAAATCTTGATTCTAGTCAATTTAATTCCCTACATGCTATGAATATTGGCATTGAAAAAAAACTTAATTAAGGAAAATTCTTACACTCTTTGGAATATGTGCTTAGGTCACATTTCAAAACAAAGAGTTGAAAGACTCATAAAGAATGCGATTTTTCTTACTTTAGATACATCAAATTTAGAAGAATGTGTAGATTCCATCAGAGGAAAATTGACCTAGGCAACTAAAAAGATCTATAAATGTAGTAATGCAATTTTGAAAATTATCCATAATGATATTTATGGTCCTTTTAAGAGCACTTTGTGTGGAAACAAATATGTCATTTTCATTCTTGATGACTTCTCCTGGTTTGGTTTTGTCTACCTCATTAGTGAAAAATTACAATCTTTAGAAAAATTTAAAATTGTTAAAGCTAAGGTAGAAGAAAAATGTGGTAAGCAAATAAAGGTTGTAAGATCCAACCTTGGTGGTGAGTACTTTGGTAGAAATGGTGAAATAGGCCAATGTATGGGCCCATTTGCCAAGTAGTTACAAGAATGTGAGATTGTTTCACAATTTACTATGCATGAGACTCCAAAACAAAATAGGGTGGATGAGAGAAAAAATCACACTCTAATGAACATGGTTAGGTTAATGATGAATATAACTAGTTTACTTGACTTTCTTTGGGGAGAATCCTTGAAAATAACCATATGATGCTAGATAAAGTACCTTCAAAGTTAGTTCTTAAAACATCTTTTGAACTTTTTACTAGTTGAAAGCCTAGTTTGAACCATCTCTGGGTGTGAGGTTACCTGGTTAAGGTGAAAATTTATGAACCTATGGCATCAAAATTAGATCCCAAAACCACTAAAAGTTATTTCATTAGATACCTTAACAACTCAAAGGGATATAGATTCACTCATAGAACAAAGATTATTAAGGCATTGACAGCTAAGTTTCTAGATAATGATATGATGGAATGCAGGAGTTCTCAAAAATAGTGAAATTGTTTTAAAGAAAGATCACTAATCATTCCTGTTGTGCAAGAAAGAGTTGTATATCAACCTATTGAGAGTGTACTGGTGAACAACATAATAATGTTTTAGTGGATGATACACATGAGATTGTGTAGCCTACTGATCCACCTTTTGTTAAGATTTGCAATCTCAAATGACCACATTGTATATTTAGGAGAAGCATATTATGAAAATGGGTAGTCAATTGATCTAACTTCCTATAGCCTAGCTATTTCTTATACTCAATCTCATAACTATTTAAGTGCCATGAATGATGAGATCCAATCCATGTAAGCTAATAAAGTGTAGGAACTCATAGAAGTTCGTGATGGTGTTAACCTATTGACTGCAAGTGAGTATTTAAAACCAAGAAAGAAGCAAAGGATAATGTTGAACAATTCAGGGTAAGATTGGTGGCAAAAAGGTTTACATAAAAAGAAGGCATTAATTATTGTTATATGTAAAAATTGGCTCATCCAGAATGAGCCTGCAGACAGCCCGAGAGTGGTAAAAGCACCAGCCCAAAGGATATTCGGATCGCTCTACCTTCATCTTGCATTGTAGGGTGACCTCAACTCGAGCTCGTGCATGATAGAGCAAGCTGGAACTTGTCATTCGAGAGGCTCACTCCCAAACTGAAGGATTTGATGTGCAAAGTGCGAGCAGCGACCTGAGGCCTCGCTGGACCAAAGACTGCAGGAGACCAAGTCATGTCACTCCCAATGGATACTTAGGGCCCACTTGCAGAAGAGAATCTGTAATAGCCAGATAAATAAGATATTGGCTGCTTTTTCTATCCTGTATAATAAATGTTAATGTAACATATTTGCTACATATGTAATTACTATTTCACCCTCCTCTCTTCTATAATTACGAGGAAGGAGCTTTCTGTAGGGGAGATCATCGAGACACTGTAGTAATTCTACCTGTGTCTAGAGAAGAAAACCTAAGTATTGTAACTTTGTAAAAACACCATTTGAATAATACGCTACCATGGACGTAGGGTCCAGTGATATCTTGATTTGGTCAAACCACGTTAAAATTTTTGTGCCCCTTCGCTACTCTTCCCTCTATCTTTGTGTATTTCTGCTGATTTATTATGCTTCAACCAGTGTACGGCCAGAGATCCTAAAGAATCCCCCTGTTGGCCGGAGTTTGGCTAAATACCAAAATCTGACATCAACATTTTGGTGTCGTCTATGGGAATCTCACCTATTCTTATTCATTTTCTGTTGCAACGGCCAAGGGAAGAGCAACCAGAGCTTTGAATGTGCAACCTAGTCTTCCAGAGGGTCATGTCTCAGTAACAGATTCTTCCACTACTCCTGTCATTGGTGCAACTGTTGGATTCCCCTCAGCCAACCTTGTTCCACCAACTGTCATTACTAATGGAACTGACGAAGTGCAAACATGGCTCCGACGCCAGGAGAAGCTTGAACACATGATGGGAGAACTGACTAAAGTAGTCACGTTGTTAGCATAAGGTGTGTAGAGATAGGCCGAAGGCTCAACACCCATAAATGTTCTCTAGTAGCAACAAGCTCAATGTTTGGGTGATCCCAACCAAACCAATTCTCTAGCTCATTGCTCACAAGAGCAGACCCCTAGTCGCGACCCTCATGACAATGAAGATCAAAGGACCCAACGATCATCTAGCCAACACTCGAGAGGACAAGGCCTATTAGTTGGAGAGTTATTTCATAAGATAACTCAGTTGGAGGAACATCTTCGAACTCTAAGTGATCGAGCTCGTTATGAGGAATGGTCATCACTCTCTAAGGAGATCGAGGCTCAAACTCTCCCTCTCAAGCTTAAGGTCCCCACGATCCCATTGTATAATAGGGATTCTGACCCCTAAGACCATCTGGATATATTCAACATCCAGATAGACTTACAAACAACGGACTCATTGGTCAAATGTCTGGTATTGTCAGCTATGTTAGGAGGTGTACCTCGAGCTTGGTTTAAGAGCCTCCCAGCTCGCTCAATTGGCAGTTGGGAAGATTGCCAATAGAAATTCATCAACCAGTATCAAGTGCTGAAGAGATAACTTGTTCCCCCTTGCCATCTAGCTATGATTTTCTAACGCAAGCATAAGTCACTAAAGGACTATATTGCTAGATTGAGACACGAAGCAAATTCGGTGGAGAATCTATCTGAAGAAACCATGCTAGCCACCATCTCTGTTGGACTCCGCAAAGATGGAAAGTTATACAAGAATCTGTACAAGTCCCCGATCAGGGGCCTCACCAAGTTCTATGAGCGAGCTGCTAAGCAAATCAAGTGGGAAGAGAACTTTGGCTTAGAAAGGTCTGACAAGAAGGATGAAAAGGCTAACTCCTCTCATAGCAAGAAGAAGAGTGACACAGAACAAGGCAATCACTCCACTGAGCAGACAGCAAAGAAGTCTAAAAAGTTCAAGGGTGAGCGACCTTAGCACTCGGACCACTGCGACAA
Organism: Saraca asoca; assembly: GCA_026873985.1. Lineage (NCBI taxonomy): Eukaryota > Viridiplantae > Streptophyta > Magnoliopsida > Fabales > Fabaceae > Saraca > Saraca asoca. The sequence continues at coordinate 7,640 of JANHAO010007518.1, read as the reverse complement.
GTATAGCATCCTATCAGATTCACAAGATAGAATTTACTTGGTGGAGAAGGATAGGAAAAATTTTGGAAGGCCCAGACCTTTGAAGACCCCATTCAGGTAGAGGAATAGAGAAGAGTTCTGCACCTATCATAATGAGGCCGATCATGGGACTTCGAATTGTTTGGTCCTCAAAGACGCAATTGAAGACCTAATTAGAAGGGGTCGTCTAAGGGAGTAGGTGGTACAACCCGTAAGGAAGTAGCCCCAGCCTCTCCAATGTAGTACCGGCCAAGAGTCGGGGGGCTCAGTCCGAGTTATACACTGACATTGTATTCCAAAATTTTGGAATGAATGTAAATGTGATTACTTTGTTTTGTTGAAAGTTGTTTGCTGATTGGCTTGATGTCATTCACTCTTTCCCTTTTTGCTTTCAAGCATTTGCAATATTTGTAGCTTGCATGCGGCCAATCTCCATAAACCTCACAAAGAATGTTTTACCAACTGTGACCTTTAGTCCGGTTGAGGCCCTCCAGAGCTAATTCTAGAGAAGAATTAACGGACACTTTGCTAGTGCAGCTGCGTGCTTGCTGAGGTGCGGAGGCACGAAAAAATACTCACTTTGCCAGTGTAGCTGCATGCTTGCTGAGGTGCATAGGCACTAAAAAACACTCACTTTTCTAGCGTAGCTACGTGCTCACTCAGGTGCGGAGGCACTAAAAAATACTCACTTAACCAGTGTAGCTGTGTGCTCATTGAGGCGTGGAAACACTGAAAATAAACTCACTTAACTAGCATAGCTACATGCTCACTGAGGTGCGGAGGCACTCTTAAACACTTAACGTTAGTGTGGCTTTGTGCTTGCTGAAGCGTAAAGAATTGATGAATCAGTTATTTGCCTAAGGCAGCGACATTGTTTTGCTTTGCAGCTCGTATGCGACCAACTATTCGTAGCTCTCTTGTGAAGTTATTTATTTAACCGGCCACAAGGCCAGCCAGAATGTGAGACCACTCTAATTCGTAGCTCACTTACGACCAAATGTTTGTAGCTCTCACGCGATTTTCCAAACATGAACAGATCACTCACATCATTTAAGTAATGTAAACGTGAGGGATAAGAGCATCACATAGATTGTAAAAAGAAAATTTTTATTCATTAAATGACCTCAACAAGGAGAGGTTACATCAGACAGCTCTAAATACAAGCTAATTAAAATACAAAAGGGAAAACTTATAACTAAAGAAAGACTAGCCACAAAGGACCGTACTCTGGCTGACTAGAGCCCATGCACTACTGAGGTCCTGAGCTTTCTTCTTCCAATGCACAATTAGCAGTAGCACTGTAGCTCCTTATTTCTCCGGCATCCAACTTCTCATTTGATTCGTGAAAGAAGCTAATTAGGAAGCACTAGGAGCTTTGCCTACTAGACAATTGCCTCACGATAGAGTCGAGAAGATGCAGTCTGAGATCCATATGAGATCTCTCCATGTTAGTGGAGAAGCCAAATCTTCCGAGCTCTTTATGTAGCAAACCATACACGCCTCTATGGAAAGCCAGAACATCAAAAATGGTGGAGGTTTATCAGGGAACTCCATGGTTTACAAAGTATAATGACAAGAAAGAATTCCCTCTCCCTTATATAGAGTCAAACCTAGCTCAATCGAAGAGTCTAGATCCATCCCCCCAACCGCTATCATTCATTACCTTAGAAAAGGCTAAGTTTGACTCAGCAATAACTGCTGGACACATGCCATAAGAAACATGGCCTAGAGCAGGCAACACGATAGTCTTAGGAGAAGACTTTGGCTGATCAGAAATTAAAGAGTTTCAACTCCCAGCCCGTAGAGGGAGCTAAGAGTTGGAGAGCTTATGTTATATTTAAAAATTAGCTCATCTGGAATGAGCCTGTGGACTGCCCAAGAGTGACAAAAGCACTAACCTGAAGGATATTTGGATCGCTCTGCCTTCATCTCGCGTCACAGGGCAACCTCAACTTGAGCTCGTGCATGATAGAGCGAGCTCAACCTTGTCATTCAAGAGGTTCACTCACAGACCGAAGGATTCGATGTGCGAAGTGCGACCAGTGACCTGAGGGCTCGCTGGGCCAAAAATCGTAGGAGACTAAGTCATGTCACGCCCAATGGATACTTAGGGTCCACTTGCAGAAGATAATCTACAACAGCCAAAGAAACAAGATATTGTCTGCTTTTTTCGTATTGTACAATAAATGTTGATATAACATATTTGCTGCATATGTAATTACTATTTCACCCTCCTCTCCTCTATAAATACAAGGAAAGAGCTTTCTATAAGGGAGATCACCAAGACATAGACAGTAACTCTGCCAAAATAGAGAAGAGAACCTAAGTATTGTAACTTTGTAAAAACACCATTTGAATAATACGCTACTGTGGATTTGGCCGAATCACATTAAAAGTTTTGTGCCCCTTCATTGCTCTTCCATCCATCTTTGTGTATTTCTGCTAATTTATTATGCTTGAACCAATGTATGGTCAGAGATCCCAAAGAATCCTCCCGTTGGCCAGAGTTTGGCTAAATACCAAAATCCGACATCAACAATTATAAAAAAAACTTTTTCTTTAGTTTATTCTAAAGATTCCTTTAGGATTATTATGACTTTAGTGGCTCATTTTGATCTGGAGCTTTATCAGAAGGATGTGAAAAAGACTTTCTTGAATGGAGATCTATATGAAGAAGTTTATATGCAACAACTTGAGGGTTTTATGGAGAGTAGAAAATAAAATCTAGAGTGTAAGCTAAAGAAAAAAAAATTATCTATAGTTTAAAGCAAGTATCAAGGCAATGGTACCTTAAATTTGATGAAGTGATCGCATCTATAAGGTTCATTGAGAATAAGGTAGATCAATGTGTGTACCTTAACGGTGGTAGCAAATTTATTTTCCTTATTCTTTACGTTGATGACATCTCACTTGCGAGTGCTAATGTTAATTTGCTCCATGTGACCAAATCACTTCTACAATCAACTTTTGCTATGAAAGATCTTGGTGATGCTTCATTTTTTTTCTAGGAATTAAGATTCACAATGACATATCAAAAAAACAAGTTGACACTCTCCCAAAGGTTCTATATTAGTGATGTATTGGAAAGGTTTGATATGGGTAAATGTAAGCATGGTTTTACTCATATTTCTTATGGTGATAAGTTTAGTAAAGACCAATGTCCTAGAAATGACATTAAGAAAGCATTAATAAAAGATCGACCTTATGCTAGTTTAGTTGGGAGCTTAATATATGTTCAAGTTTGTATAGCATGACTTATTTTTTGTTGTGAGCATTTTTAGTAGATTTCTCTCAAGTTTTGTTAATGTTTACTGGATAGCTATTAAAAAGGTGATGAGATATTTGCAGAAGACAAAAGACCACATACTAATTTACAATAAGGTTAAGTTCATCGCTTGCTATGGGGCAGCTACCCATGCAATATGAATAAGAAATTTTATTTCTATGCTTAAGGTAGTTGATTCCATCTCTAGGCCTTTGAAAGTGTACTGTGATAATTCTGCAATAATGATGCTTTCTAAGAATAATAAAATTTCTAATGGCTCCAAGCACATAGAAATTAAATATCTAGCAATCAAGGATATGGTTAAGAATTGTGACGTTCTTGTGAAGCATTTGGATACTAAGGTAATGATAGCTGACCCACCAACAAAAGCTCTTTGACCTATAGTTTTTAAAGAGCATGTGAAAAACATGAATGTTATTGATTCTTTTGATCTACTTGATTAGTGGGAGTGTTCTTTATTATAAATCATCTATCTTTCATTTATTGTTATAGTATTGCTATTTATCTTGATACATTTCATTGTTTTTATATACACATGAGATTTTGATGTCTTTTGGCATTCTTGTTCTAATGATTACAAAATATGAATTATTATTATCTCAAGATATTATTATTTCTCTTTGTGAGAATGTTGCTATAATTGTCTCTTTGTGGGATGTGTTGAATGAGACATAATTATCCTTGTATAATGAATTGTAGTTGTCTCTATTGAGATGTTGATTGTTTCATGAGAAACCTTATTTATTTTCTTAGGAAGATTTGGTAGTGCTCATAAGAAAGACCATAATGAAGATCTTTACACAAAAGCATAGATGGGTTACTTGGCTGTGCTATTTGTGTAACCATACCATCACATCTGTGTAATCATATCAATGAAATTATTAGCTCATGTGATTATGAATGATGTATGTTGCTAAATAGCATAGTTCTCTTTTGTAGTTTTGAGTTATTTGTTTCATTGAGACAATCATGTTTCTGATATGCTCATTGGACTATGCTAAATTTAGTGACCACTTTATCAATTTATTCAACCCAAGAATCATTTTCAAAATAAATTTGTAATAACATTTAAAATTCAATTAAAAGTGAGAGAATGTTAGAAAATTTATTTTAGATTTTATTTTAGACTTCAATTGATTGACTTTTTTTATTTAATACAAGGGGTTGGATGTGTAGCCCAAGTCATCTCATATGTCTTGAAATGATAAAAATGGACAAGGGTTGCACCTGGGTGACTTGAGGCCCAATATTGTTGAGTATAATTTTATTTTTGCTATAGGCCTATATCTGACCTCTTTGATTGATAAAGAGTCAGATTCTCTCTATACTCCATAAAATGTTATATGTAGTGTTCTATTAAAATAATCATAAAAGATTGTATTGGAAAAATAAAAGAAAATTCACTTTTACGTTTATTTTATGATTAATGATCAACATGTTTAAAAGCGGTATCAAATTGTATATTCAATTTCATTGTATTAATAATGGTATTAAATTAGTAATGATTTTAATTCAATATAGTTGCCAACGAAATTTTTTTGCTCCGAGGCTTGGGCATTGCGGCTGTAAGTTTGACAACAATTAATTATTTTAAAACTGACAACGGTGAGACTTATGGACTCTGAAGTCTTAATAAACAACATGCATAGAAAAGAGTGATTTGAGGGTCCCGCGAGAAATACTTATCATACAATGCATAATAAAAGACACATAATATAATTGCAGGGTATTTCTTTACTTCCAAACCAACTCGGTAGTTTCTGAAGGCCGGAGGGCACATTATCATGGAAGCCATTAACGACAATAGTTTTGCCGAACTGGTTGAAGCTCAAACCCACGTATGAATCATTTGTACAGTTTCATAAAATCCATGTCCCTAAAATGTGCTATAGAATTAGGCATAGCAGATATCATCCAAAACCATGGCAAACCCATGTCACTTTATTATAAACTCATTTCTTCACTTTCATCAATTCACCCATCCAAAACACACTGCATTGGCCGCTTGATGAGCATTCTTGTCCATTCTGGCTTCTTTGCTCAACAAAAAGTTACAGAAAATGAGTCAGAAGAAGGATATGTGCTCACTGATGTCTCTAAACAGCTATTTAAGAACCACCCCTTAAGCATAGCACCCTTTTTGCTCTACGTACTTGATCCAGCAATCATGAAGCCATGGTTTCATCTGACTACTTGGTTGCAAAACGGCGATCCAACGGAGTTTAAATCGGCACATGGGATGACATTTTTTTGAATATGCAGGCCAAGAGCCAAGATTTAATGGCTTGTTTAATGATGCAATGGCTAGGGATACTAGATTTGTTACTGGTTTGATTATTGAGAAGCATAAGGAGGTTTTTGAAGGATTGGAGTCAGTTGTTGATATTGGGGTGGCACAGGAGCAGTGGCAAAGGTCATTTCCAAGGCATTCTTGCAGATAGAATGTGTTGTGTTTGATCTCCCACATGTTGTTGCTGGCTTCGAAGGGAATGGCAATTTGAGATATGTTGGAGGAGACATGTTTGAAAATGTTCCTCCAGCGGATACTGTCTTGTTGAAGGTAACATAAATGTTCACCAAATTGAGGTATAGCCAATAATTGTTTGGTCACAGCTTTTAAATTAGTTGCGATAGTATTTATGTTACAATTTATTGCTATTGCAAAAAAAAATTAATGCAACTGTTTCTAGGTAATTGCAGCAAATTATAATTGCAGATGATGGCGTAGCAACAAATTGCATGCATATTGTCATTGCTAATTTCAAATTAAAACCATGGTCACAATTCCAAAGTCTCCTGGCTTGTAGCTTCACCCCTTCGTGATAGACCTCACAACAAACGTGGCAGAAAGTTAATTGTATAACCTCTTTACTTACCATCGACTCACATTCATTAAATGTTTAACTCACATCAACATGTGGGGTATAGGCCTGTGTCTGACTGTAAGCTGGTTGTAAATGGCATTTGTTGTGAAGCAAGTGTGGTTGTGAAGGTGAATGTTAAGGTTTTGGGAATTGTTCCTGATGTTTCTCTTAATTTTCCGATGTCTTTGATTATCTTTTTTTTTTTTTTTCATTTTTTCTTTTCAAATGACAAGCAGCGGATGTTGCATAATTGGAACGATGAGGAATGTCTGAAAATATTGAAGAATTGCAAGGAGGAAATTACGAGACGTGGCAAGGAGGGCAAGATTATAATAATAGACACCGTAATGCATGATAATGAAAAGAGAAATCTTGGGTCAGTTGAAAACACAAATGTTTTTTTTTTGATATGCAGATGATGGTGCAGCTCCATGGGAAAGAGAGAACTGAGAAAGAATGAGCTGAGTTGATTTTCTCTGCCGGTTTCGGTAACTACAAGATAACTGCAATTCTGGGTTTAAGGTCTCATTGAGGTTTATCCATAGCAATGCTTGCGATAAGCTAAGCTCTGCCAGTATTCTGTATTATTTGTGTCCTGTAATATATTTGATTACTGTCCAAACTGGACACGATCCATGTGTTAGGACTTGGAAGCATCCTTGAGTGCCATTTTATTACTGGAAATAATTTAATTTTACTTAAGCCTCTAGCAGTCATGAGACTCTGGACGATTTTTATAGCTATCCATGTGTTACAATTTAATTGAATCAAACTAATTTCACTCGTTTTAATAAAAATAGATTAATTTGACTCGGAGATTAAAAACATATCCCTATAGTTCAATAATTTGTTCAAAACATTGATGTCTCTAAATTCATTAAAGTATCATCATTTAGTTGAATAGAATAAATTGAAAAACGAATGAATGACTCGGCAGATTCTTGTTGAATGAAGCGCTTGGTACAGATACAAGTCCCATCACGTATGATAGGACAAAGACACTGACAGAAAGTGCATTGGTGTTTAACCTACAATTATAGATTTTAAAATTCTTCAATTTTGTAAAATACGAAAGAGTAGGTAATATTTATATCTACAAAAGATCAGGCAAATAGTACACAAGCAAATATAAGTGTATGAAAGTAAAGTTCAATGAAAGAGAATATAATACAATTGGTTTATGTATGGAAAGGTTTGATGGTATAAAAAGAATATCTTTTGAGCTTACTCTGTTTGAATAATTTTGTGGACTAATATAAATCATATTTTCATAATTAAAATACAGATTTAATATTTAAGTTAATTATAAGTGTTTTGTATAAATAGTCCAATTATATGATCCATTTTGTTTAATGGACTGTACCTGTGTTAAGTGGACTGTGTTTATTGGGCCATTGTATTGGGTTAACTGTTGATGGGTAGGTTAACCCAATAACCCATTAGGGTTGCACATGGAGAATCCCTGGTCTCTG
>JANHAO010007517.1:0-20098 GCA_026873985.1 Saraca asoca | reverse complement strand
TATTTTATTTTTATAGGATCTTTTGTAAATGAATTCAAAAGAAGTTTGATTCAAACAAACAAGTTTATAATGAGGTAGATATAAATGAACCACTTGAAGAAAGCAAATATTTTTCAAATAAATATTTTTTATGCACAGTTTTTATAAAAATTGTTTTACACATTATGAATTAATTCATGTTGAAAAATCTATATGAATAAATTCATCAATCGATTCATGAAGAACAATTTTGAAAAAATTTTAACATTAAAAGTTGGGATTTTTCTATGAATCGATTCACAAATTGAAAGATAGTTTTTCTATTACAAACAGTTACAATAGTTATAAAAGTCCTAACTACCTTCAGTTTTTATAATTTTTGCATGATTTTCTTTCTCTTTCAAGTGCAAAAATCTCTAAGAAAAGTGCTTAATTAGATTTCTCTGCTTCACAAGATTTCTAAATCTAATCAAGTGATTTTGAATCAAACATCTGCTAAATTCATCTTAACTGTTTGAGATTTCACCTCAAACTTCTAGTATTATATTTCTTACTTTACCCAATGTTTTTTTATCTTTTATTTTCTTTTAAGATTTAGCAAGAGCTTATTATAATTCTTATGTTTAGGTTTAGAAGAGCCCTGTGTAATTCTTTTAGGTTAGCAAGATCCTTGTGATTCTTAGTGTAAATTGGCATTTTAGGAGCTTATTTTTAATCTTAATAGTTTTGTTAATAAAGTGATCTTTTGGTTGAGGAATGATCCAATAGAGTAGACTTGAATTGTAGTTTCAATTCAAGTTGAACCACTTTAAAAACCCTATCCATTGAACCTTTATGTTTTGCTTTTGAATTTACACTTTTGTTACATAATTGATTAATTCTATATTCTACACATTTACTGATTGATGTTCTTGAACTTTTCTTAATTCAAAACAATTCAATTACAACCTAATCAAATTTAAAGAATTTACAAGATTAACTAGTATACAAATTCCCCCAAAGGAATAAGGGCAAGATCCAATTTTCGTAGTTTATCTTTTAATAATGGACCTATCAGATTCACCACACAAAGATGGGCCTAAATTGTTTAGTTAAAATTCGTGTACGTGCCTTAGCTAAGGAAAAGCCAATTATGCCCCCTACTACTCAACTTGAATTAGCACCGTCAGTAGACGAGGCCACTAGCAATCCTTCATCTATTGATTGACTCACACTTACTCCTGTCTGCTCCAAGACCCTATCCATAAGGAAGTGAAGGGTTGCTATTCAAGAGTAGTTTGAGGGCAAAGAAAGTAGTTTTTCTAACATCCCTGTGCCTATTGCAAAGAAAATCAAAGTGGGTGCCTGGAAGGAATTACTACCAGTTGAGGTGCCCAAAAGGAGTAACTTGTCTTTTGATACAATCAATAGCGTATGGTACAAAGATGTAGATTATGGAACCTTTCTATATAGCTAGTTGCTACTTCTTGCTGACCAGGAGCATGCAAAAGACTTCATACTGGACCATGGTCTCCTAAGCCTATTAAAATCTTCAATGTCTCAAATTATTCGTTCAGCCACCATCCTCCTAGCTAGAAAATAAGTTGCATATACATTGTTAAGACACTTATTTCTCCACATATAGAGTACAAAATTTGAATTAAATATTTTATTTTAATATAAAAATATGAATTTTATTATCTGAGTTTGAAGAATGATTAAAATCAATAATACGTTCAATATAGACTTTGTATCTTATAAGAGAAGAAATATGACCTCAATAATATACATACAATATTTTTACTAATTTCATATTAAAATTAATAGCCAAGTAACATTTTCAAAATTTTCCTTAAACTTTAAGAAGGTAATTCTAAATTTTTTAAGTTTAAGGGTGTAATTTATAGGTTTTTACTCAATGATTTAGAATGTATTCCCCCCCCAAACTATATAATGATGTTAGAAATATAAAACTAGTTTTTTGGCCAGTGCTATGCATGGGTTTGTAAAGAAATTAATAACCTAATTGAATTTTTCTTGCATAATTTGTAAGAAAAACACATTTAATTAAAGGAAATTATTTCATATAAATGGTAGTTTCAAACATAATATTCTTTTTTTTTTGCTAGATTGTTCTAAGTAATATTTATTTTATTAAATTTTCACTCAAATAATATTTATATGGGATTTTTCATCTTTTTTTAGCTAGGAAATGAAGTCTTTTCAAATTTTGGTAAGGAAAAGTGTTACTAGTGAAATTCGGTATTGAGAAGTGGGCTGGTGGAGGCCCAAAAGGGACCGAGTCTATTAAAAAAATGAGCTCGCTATATGAAAAGTCGCAGCTTGGTGTGGAGAATCCAAATCGCCAAAGGATAGAGCTCGCTGACCGATCTAGCTCAGGGTCGCAAGCCAGTGACATCCTCAGCAAACGAGCTCAAGCTCACTAAAAAATAGCCTCATTCAGCCAAAAGCCTGTTAAGGTAGAACATAAAGACAACATAAAACTTGCACCGCCATTCTACAAATGTGACCGTCAGGTCCCATCTGTAGTAGGTAATTTGCAAAAGCCAATCTATTGTACCCTAGGCAGTCTTGTGCATCTAATATTTGATGTATTCCATTTATACCCCTCTATGCTTCTATAAATGGGGGACTAGGGTCATTGTAAAAGGGAGAGCAAAAGAAAAAATAGATAATAGAGAGCACCAGTAGAAACTCTACTGAATGGCAAAACCCTATAAACAATCCTTTGAGCTAATAAAAATATCTCCATGGCCATAGGGTTTAATGCCGTCTAGATTTAGCTGAACCACGTTAAATCTCTATACACACTTTTCCCCCCTTTCTCCCTCTCGTCGTCCAACATTCTTTCATCGCCTCAACAACTGGGAAACAGCTTGGGTCCCCAAAGAAGCCTCTCTATTGGCCGGATTTGGGTCTGATTGAAATCCATCGTAACATTTTGGCACACTCGGTGGGACCCTTCTGTGTACTGGTTGGTCTTTATCTTCTATTTGATCCTTTGGGTGACTACGATAGCTAGAGGGAAAACCATTAAAACCTCAAATGCTCAAGTTAACCTCTGGAAGGTCATGTCTCAATGACGGATTCCTCCATCCCTCCCCATCATCAGCGCAACCTCTAGGTTACCCCCAACCAGTTTTGTTCAGCCAATTGCCATTGCCAACGTCATTGATGGAGTGCAGATTTGGCTCCAACATCAGGAAAGACTGGAAAATATGATGGGAGAATTGACTAGAGTAGTCACCATGCTAGTTTAAGGCATGCAGAAGTAGGTTAAAGTTGCTGCGCCTGCGAATGTTCACTAGCCGCAGCAAGTTGGACATTTAGGCAATGCTAATTAAGAAAACTATCCAGCTCGCTGCTCGTAAGAACTGATTCTAGGTTGTTGCAGTTGCGACTAGGAGAATCAATGGTCTCTAGTACAAGACCTACTTGTCGAAGAACTGTTTTAGAGGATGGATCAGTTCGAGGAACATTTTTGAGTTCTAGATAAACGAGCTCAATATAAAGCGAGGTCACCCTTCACCTAAGAAATCAAAGTGCAATCCCTTCCCCTGAAGTTAAAAGTTCCCTTGATCCCACTCTATGACAGGGATAGGGACCCATACGATCATCTAGATGCATTCAATGTCTAGATGGATCTCATGATAGCTAACCCTCTTGTGAAGTGCCGTGTGTTCCTAGCAACACTGGGGGGGCTCATCTTTGATGTGGTTCAGAAGTCTTCCAATTTGTAGCATAAGTAACTAGAAGGAATGTCAAAAGAAATTCATTGACCAGCATCAGGCATTAAAAAGACAGCTCGCTCTACCTTGCCACCTCGCTACAGCCTTCCAGTGAAAAAAAGAGTTGTTAAAGGACTATATCTCTCAGTTTAGGCATGAGGTCAACAATGTAGAGAATCCCTCAAAGGAAACTATTCTAGCAATGATCTCTATAGGACTCCACAAGGATGAAAAGCTGTATAAGAGCATTTACAAGTTACTGGTAAAGGATCTTAGGGAACTTTATGAGCAAACTGTGAGGCAAGCCAAATGGGATGAAACTTTCAGCTTAAAGAGGTTTGATTCAAGCAATTTGGATCAAAATAAAAAGAGGAACAATCACAGAGAAGGGCAAGATGGCCCTAACCTTTAGATCATCAAGAAGAGAAGGAACAAGTGGCCTCAATACCAAAGGCATCATGAAAGTTATAGTGTTCTATCTGAAACTCAAGACATGATATTCTCAATGGAGTGAGATAAAGAAGACTTCAGGAAGCCTAAGTCTCTATGGACACCCAACAAGTTCAAAAACAATAGAGATAGATTATATGCCTACCAAAAGGAGGTCAGACACAATACCTTGGAATGTTAGGCACTGAGGGATGCAATAGAGGACCTCATCAAAAGAGGGCATCTATAAGGGTATGTGGTGCGACCTATGGAGCAACGATCTCATCCTTAGTAAAATCCCAGCCAAGAGCAAGGAGCTTTAATTCAGATAAGATATTGACAATGTACTTTAGTTTTCTTATTTTCTTTCTTTTATTTTTATTAATGTATAATTTTGTGCTGATAATAGTAATGCATAAGACGTATTTGCCAACTTCTTAAGCTGAGACCCCTCAGAGCTCATTTCAGAGAAGAATTGACAAAAATTGCCAGCTTCCTAAGCTGAGGCCCCCCGAAACTCATTTGGCAGATGAATTGATGAAAAATGCTAGTATAGTTGTATGCTCATTGAGGAGTGGAGGCACTATTAAACACTCACAGTGCTAGCGTAGCTGTGTACTCGTTGAGGTATGGAGGCACTATTAAACACTTATAATGCCAGTGTAGCTATATGCTCGCTAAGGTACGGAAGCACTATTAAACACTCAAATTCCAGCATAGCTATGAGCTCACTGAGGTGCAGAGGCACTATTAAACTCTCAAAATCTAGCTTAAGAGCCAAGAGCTTAACAAGGTGCAAAGATGTCAAAATCAATTTAGCTACTTGACCAAGGGGCAAAAAAGTCACCAGAACAATATATCGACCTCAGCTCACTAACAAGGTCCTTCTAGGCATAGCTAGCAATCAACCTGGCTAAACTCTATTTGTCATTGATCAAGGCAACCGTATACAAAAGCTCGTTACATAGAAGTTGTGACCGATTGGCAAAGCAAACATTCCATTAATTTGTAGCAATATAGAAAGGTGGATGAAAACATCCAATACAACAATCAAAAGCCATACAAAAAAGTTTATTCACTAAAAGGCGTCATCTAATGAGGTAAATTTACATCAGAAAGAGGGAAATATAGAGCAAAGATGAAAGCCTAAAGCTAACATTGAAAGCAGAGAGCCAACCACCGGGAGATGAACTCCCACCAGCAGGAAGACCAGTGAGCTTGACTACTCCTACTTATAGCCCAGAGCAACCCAAAAAAAGGTCAGGAGTCTGGCTAGCAAGGCTGGAAATCATGGCAAGGCCTTGAAAAGGTAACACAAGATCTATATAAGACTTCCTCAAAGCTAGCATAAAGAGCTATCCAACGAGAGTCACGTGTAGTAGGCTATTCACACCTCGAAATCCTCTACAGTAGGCCATATGCGCCTTACAGAGCTTCGTCAAAAGTAAGCTATCAGAAAAATGAGGAGCTTAACTTGAATCTCCATTCGGACACTTTGCTGAGAAACCTGAAGAACTTCACAAGTGTTATATAGACCAGTTGGGTCCGCTGAAGGAACCAAAGGATAATTGACTACCCCCGATCAGACAGTTTGAAAGAGATGGAATTGCCATGCCAGTTGCTGAGGATCACGCTCAGAAAAGAAGTATGGTCTGGCTTACGTGAAGTGAAGTTTGAAGTGGCAACTTGGCAAACTGAATGACAAGGACTTTGACTAAGATGATCCTTCCAGAATAAATTGCAAGTCCCAATCCGTGAAGCGAACTGAGAGTTGGGAGGGCTAGTGTTACTAGTGAAATTTGATACTAAGAAATGGGTTGGCGGAGGACCAGAAGGGATTGAGTCTATTAAAAGAGATAAGCTCACTATGCAAAAAGTTATAGCTCATTGAGGAGAATCCAGCTCACTAAAGGACAAAGCTCTTTAACTGAACCAGCTCGGGGTTATAGGCCAGCAACATTCTTAGCAAACGAGCTCAAGCTCACTAAGACACGACCTCATTCAACTAGAAGCCTGCTAAGGTAGAACATAAAGACAACGTACAACTTGCACTGCCATTTTGCAAATGTGACCATTGGGTCCCATTCATAGTAGGTAATTTGCATAAATCAATCTATAGTACCCTAGGCAATCTTGTGCATTTAATATTTGATGCAATAGATATACAGTTAACTTAATTCCATTTGCACCCCTCCATTGTTCTATAAATAAGGGGCTAGGGTCATTGTAAAAGGGGGAGCCAAAAAAAAATAAAGAATAGATAGCACTAGTAGAAACTCTGTTGAATGGCAAAACCCTGTAAACAATCCTTTAAGCTAATAAAAATATCTCTGTGGATGTAAGGTCCAGTGCCATCTAAATTTAGCTGAACCACATTAAATCTCTGTGCACACTTTTCCCCCTTTCTCCCTCTCGTCGTCCAACACTCTTTCATCGCCTCAACAACCAGGAAATAGCCTCTATGTTGATCGGATTTGGATTTGACTGAAATCAACCATCAACAAAAAGTAATTCAACAATCATGTCATATAATATGCATAATTTTAGTAAAGAATCATGATAAAGACATCTTCATATTTTGCTTTCAATTCACATTTTTTCTCATCAATTTTATATATTAATAATTGATTATCTTATCGAATGAATGCATATGTAAATAGCAAATATGCGTTTATCTTTTTCCTTTAGAAAATTTGAGAAAAGAAAAACAATAGTTTAATAAAAAAACAGAATATGACATTTATGTTTGATTTTGATGTTGGATTAGGTAGATTAATGTATCAAAAAAAATCATGCATAGGGCTTGCATATAGTAAATGTATAGGTCATACATATATTTTTTTTCAATTGTGTTTTTCTAGAAATGTTACAAAATCTATGAAAATAAATTATGAAGGTAAGTAGCATATCTATATACACGTGTGGGAGGTACTTTAGACTGATAAAATATGTCACTATTTTTAACTTTTTGGTACAAAGTAAGTTAAAGTTGAAAGTAAGAGACATGAATCAATTAATATTTACCTCAAATTGAAAAATAAAAATGGTGACATAAATTAATTTGAAGAACATTGCTTCTTTTAATTAATTTATTAATGTTATTGACACTTTATGCTCCTAATTTTAGCAATTTACCACATTTTTATTTGATTTCCAACTAATATTTTCCTTAAATGATAACATCTTTGTGAAATCTTTAGGCTAAATTTGACATAATATATTGTGTAATAGAGAACCTTTGAAATAAATTTTTATATTACTTTGATATTATAATATTTTTCTAAAAAAATCACTTTTATATTTGAAAGGAAAGTTCGTCATAGAGAATAACAATTAAGAAAGTAATTGTTTCAATCAACTTTTAGAATTTATTTCTTTTGAAGTACATTTAGTTATTTTTAGTAACATTTCAATTATATAAAAAAATTAGGAGAGGCACAAATATAAAAGACCAACAACCCTATATAAATTATACAAAATTCTACTATTGAAGAACACTATCTTATGTTAGAGTAAAAAGCCAAAAAAAGAAGAAGAAAATATATTTTACCCCCTAAAGTTTACGTTTGGGATAAATTACTCCCTTAGAGTTTAAAATCAGACATTTCACCCCAATGAACTATTTTATTAAGTGAGACAGTTAAATTGGATGTTAAGTTTAATGAAAAGGAGGTAATTTGTCTAAAACATAAACTTTATGAGGGTAATTTGTCCCAAATGCATATTTTGGGGGGGATAAAATGTTTTTTTTCCTTAATTTGATTTATATTACCATGCGATAATTATGTTTTACTATAATTATTTATATAAATTATTTTAAATTTAAATATCCAAAATAATTATATAATTTATAATAAAAAATTATACTAATATAAAAGTGTACTAATATTTTTTTTATTGGAATACTAACATAGAAAAAAATTTAATGTATATTACCAATATTTTTAGTACTTGCATTAGGTAGGGTTAATATTGAAAAGGAAGAAACACAAAAAATTCCTCTTCACTTTGGGATAGTTGAATTTAATCCACACCAACTTTGCAAGCTTGAAATTAAAGCACTAAACTATAAAAAAAAAAAACATAGAATTTACACTCATTATGCATTTAATTAACTATTTTATTTAGTTAGGTAATTTTTTATTAACTTTTTAAATAATAATTATAATATTATTATATATTAATTTATTATGTCATTTGTGCATATAATTTTAAACTCATTTTTATGTATTTAATTAAAATTTTATATATCTAATTTAATTTTCATTAATTACATAATGTATGAAACAAATAGGTGTCCAACAATATTATAATATTTATTTAACAAGTTTATGAAAAAAAATTGTACATTGAAATAAAACAGTTAATTATGTAGATAATGAATGTTCATTCCAAGGTTTATATAATTTAAGACTTCCATTCTAGATTTTGAAAGTTGTAAGTCATATAATTCAACCACCCAAAAGAGGATATTTTGCATTTTTAATATTAAAATATATGTTTGGATTAAAAAAAATATAAATTAAATATAAATAAATAAATTGAGATACTAATTTTTATGAGCATTTTCTAGTATCATACAAATGGGCTGGTAAAGGCCTAATAAAAAACAAGACCAATCGAAGGAGGCCTAAATCTTTTAAAGATTAAGATCACCTGATAGAGACGTCAGCTTGGTAACCACGAGCTAGGGATGCAATACAAGATCAAGGCAGAAGTCCAGCCTCACCAAAAGAGTCTTGGCTTGTGTAGCCAATAGTTCGCCTAGTGCGAGCTCGCTTCACTAAAGGCGAACTCAACCTTGCTGCCCAAAGGGTAGCGATGACCCCAGGACAAGGGCTTTAGCTCGCAAAACGTATCATTTCACCCATCTAAATGTCCCGCTGAGATTGAGCATGAGGCAAGCATCTACTTAGATAACCTGTAAATCTAACCTATAAAAACCAGTCAAAGGGACCCACTCACAGAAAGCAATCTGCAGAAGTTGAATTGCAGGAGTCTATATTGTCTTATCCATTTATTATTTGATGTAATATATTTACAACTTATAAAATTACATCTGTAACCTCTCAGCCTCCATAAATAGGAGGGGGAGATTATTGTAAAGAAAGAAAAGGGAGAAAGAAAAGAATACAGGCAGAAACTCTGTTGAAATAGTGAGAAAGTACTTGCATAGTAAGAGAGCGTTGATATTATAACTCTATTAAACTAAATAAAGAAACCACCACATTACAGAAAATATAAACCACCATAGACGTAGTGGTCATACTGACTTTAGCCGAGCCACGATAAGAAGCTCCTGGTGTCCATTATTCATCCTCCTCACTTCCTTTTCTGTTAAAACTAGTGTTATCAACTTGTAGTTTGGGGTGTTAGAGAACTGTTCGGGTTGACTAAGATTTGGGTTCACTAAATCAAATTTTACCATCAACAATAATAAAATAAAGTAAAAGACATTGATTTTTAATGCAAAAAACTTCTAATATAAAGATAAAAATACCAGTTAAAACAAGCAAATTGAAAAAAAAAAAAGCAATATGGCATACTTACTTTCTTAATTTATATTTTAATTTTACCTTTATGTCATACTTTTATTATTATTTATTTTATATTTATGACATTTTTTTTAAGTTTTGTAATTATAATTCTATTATACAATGTTTTTTAATACTTTATTATTATTATTATTATTATTATTATTATTATTATTATTATTATTATTATTATTAAATAAATCCTCACATTAGCCGATTAAATCAAAATTAAAAGAAATTTAAAATTAGTTTAGTATATATACCAAATCCATCAACCCAACACTAAAAAAAAAGAGAGAGAGAGAGAGAGAAAAATAAGAAATAATACAATATCTAAAGTGCATACATAAATATGATCATAAAGATATATCACATTAAATAAGAACATTAAATACCATTCTATGTCAACTTTTCATTATTAATGAGACTGGAGTTTGACAAAGGATTAGAATTAAGCAATTGACATATTAAGAGAATCAAAATTGAGTATTTTAAACTAGGAAACAAAAATCATCTTATTTGTATTTTAGTGAGACTAAAATTGCATTTAAATCTTAATTATTTATTACATATAATCTTAGTAGATCAATATTTACTAATTTTAAGCTCTCAAATAATTAAGAAAAAATACACATAGTAAAATTTGCATTTAGAATAAATTATCCCCTGAAGTTTGTGTTTGGGACAACTTATTCCCTTTTCCATTAAACTTAACATCTAGTTAACTGTCTCACATTTTAAAATAGTTCATGGGGTTGAAATGTCTAATTTTAAATTTCATGAAATAATTTGTCCCAATGACAAACTTTAGGTAAGCAAAGTGTATTTTCTCTAAAAAAAAAAATTGGAAAAGTTGAGTCAGTGGCTCACATGAAAAATGCAATCAAATTTAAGTAAATTACATAGGGGTTGTTTGGTTCATACATGAAACAAGCTCTTGTAAAAAGTTAAACTTTTCAAAAAGTAAATTCCCTTATGAACTTCCTGGAAAATGCTCAAAATTATTTAGTTGACAATGAGAATTAAAAGTTTTTACATGAAATTCTTACCTAGGAAAGTGTAGGTAAGCAACTTACCACATTTTGTGGGAAATTTTTCTCTATTTTATTAATAAGTAGTAAATCAAACAATACACACATCTGCTACTTCTCAATAATTCATACTCTCTACATAACTTTCTATCAACCAAAAGACCTCATAAAATACAATTGGCAGAACACACACCAATTAACTAGAAGCAAAGGGTAGAAGTGGAAAAGAAAAAAAAGAAAGAAATGGAAGTGAAAGTGAGCAGCCAAAAAGCTTCCACCTGAAAAAAAAAATTAAAAAAAGAAGCAAAATCTTATTTTAATGTAATGAGATAGTTGATTTTTTAAAATTCATGTATTTTTATTTAATTCATTCTCAACAAATTATTAATTGTTTATTAATTTTATTTCATTTGTTCAATTTTTTAATGAAAAATAAATTCTAACTTGCGTACACTAAACCTTCCGCACTAAACATTAAATCTTAAACCATAAATGCACCAAAAATCCTAAAATCCTACCCGGAAAACTTTAAAATCATATAATCATTAAATCTTAAAATCTTAAACATTAATTAATTTTATTAAAGATATTTTATTTTTAAATTAATAGAGAAAACATATTTTTATTCTAATTAAAAATACAATAAATTCCATAAATTTTTTTTAAATTTTAATTTCAACATATAATAAATGCTCCTTAATTAATACCTCTAAGTGTCCATTTTTGTAAATAGGAGAGAATCCTAGAATTAATGGGATTTTCTAATGCCTCACTGTGAGTGATGCTCGGCTTGGGAAACAACTTTAAAATCCTACTTTATATAATGTCTTAGAGACCAAAACGCTAGACATTGTGTTACTCTAGCTGCTCCTTTTTTTTTTTTTTTTAATGCGTGGATTTGGAGAATTTTTTTTTTTTTGTCTTTTTCTATGAATTTAAAGTGCAAAATGTAATTTAAAATGTGAAATGAATCATTACAATTGTTGATAAGTAATCAATAGTTCAAAATTTAATAATTAGCAATCAATTTAAAAAGTAAATTTTTAAATTTATAGCTACCCACTTCCTTAATTTTCTTAGCATATATGATGCTTTAGAAATCATTTGTTTGCAGAAAGTTATACAGGAAATATAACTTCCTAGGAAATAAAAAATATCTGAGTTGTTTGATTGACTACTAACTCAAAAAATGAAGGAAGTTGCTTACCTAGTTATTTAGGTAAGTTCTATTTCATATACTTTTAATGAAACAAAAATACAAAACTATCATTGTAAAATTTAAATAATACTAAGAGTACCATTTTAAAAATTTACCCAATTTCTTGATAAAAGAATATAAATCTTTTATGTAACATTTTAGTCATTTTGATAATATTTCATTAGAAGTTTATAGTTAAACCAAATACTACAAAAGAACTTACTTTCTGAAAGTTCTATTTCTTTGATGCCAACCAAATAATTTTCAGCATTTCCTAAAAAGTTACTTGTATGAATCAAACGGCTCATGATCTACTTTACCCTTATAAGGAAAATTTCTTATATATTCCAATTATAACATGTATCTTCATTCTCACTCATTAAAGAAAGGTCAATTGTCAACTTTGTTGTCCACATGTTAGTTTTGTGAGAATTTTATACATTAAAAATCTAATTCTTTAATTTTCAAAACATAAAAAATTATGAAAGTTGATAATTGAACTTTATTTAATTAGTGGAACAAGGACAAGTATTACAATTAATTATACTAGAATTTCCCTTTAATTTAGAGGAGCCAAATCCCTTTTTTATTTATTGCTCTGGAAAACCCAAGGAAACTAAGAATACATTTGTTATAAAAATATAACTCTTTTATCTTAATTGAGACTATTTATCACCTTTTTTAATTCTGATGTGTATACTTAAACAAAAATGAAAGGAGTGCTATTTTATGACATTTTCTAATCAGTGCCCCTAATAATATTTAATGATGTTGGAAAGATAAAATTTTGAAAATTTACGGGATTTTATTTAATTTATTATAAAAGATTTGTAATGAGTTAAAAAGGAACTAAATAAAGTATATAAATTTTTAAAAATTTTATGTTGTCGACACTGTTAATGTTCATTAATCACCCTCCTCGTTTTATAAATGTTCATTATCCAGAATAATCGTCATTGCCCTTGTCATTAATTGATTGGATTTCCTTACACTTTTCATTTTCTAAGGATTAAAACCAATTAATTAACATCACTTTTAGCTTTTAGTCAATATATCCAAACTCGAAGTAGCTTTCTTTAATCGAATCTTCCTCATCCGACAAGCTTTAAAGCCTGTATCAACGGAGAAGACAATCTACGTCACTCATCCTTTCTTATATGGTGATCTTTAGTGAATAATTGAAATCAAAAATTAATTCCTTGTGTGTGATCCTGTGAGGAGCTTGAATTATAAAAAGTCATAGATTCAAATTCTCATCATTAATATGCTTAAAAAATAAACTTAATTACTTTTCAATTTCCATTTGAATTCATTAATTTTTTTTTGTTTTGAACGGTATTATTTTTATTGATATCATTTACAATTTTTTTATATATATCATAATTTATATCAAATTAATTTCAATAACTTTGATATTACATAAGTTCAATTTAACTTAAATAATGATGTATGTGTAGTTGTTAAAATAATTGATTGACACTATAAAGATTTAAATATAAAATTTTCACTATTAAAATACACCATCACATTAATAATAAAATGTTATTTTGTTTAATAATATAAATAATTGTTGTGAGTAATTTTCGGTACTATGCAAATGGGCTAGTACAAGCCCAATGGACAAGTTTAGCTGATAAGGATGCAGCTTATCTAGGATTGAGGCCACTAAACTAAGACATCAGGTTGCCAAATGCAAGTTGAGATCATTGGTCAACAAGGCAACCTCAGGTCATTAGGGACAAGGTTTAGCCCGCAGCTCGAAGTATGCGTTCTCAACGATCAAACTAGGAAGATCCGTTCAGTTTCCCATTTTAATGGGAATCCGTTATAACCATCAATCCTTATCTATTATGTAATCCTAATCAAGTTATGATACTTATCTGATTTACATTCATACTATAACACCCTAATCATTATAAAAGGGGATGAAACCATTGCACAAGGGGGAATCAGCAGATACGACTGCTAAGCTAAAAATACAGAGAAATAACATAACCGTGGATGTAGGGGTCGATTGACTTTATCCGAACCATGTTCAAAAACTCTTGGTGTCTCTCTATTCTTCCTTTCCCTCTCCCTCTCTCTCTTTTTACATTCAATCTATAGTTTAGGGTTTCTAGACTTTTTAGTTGACTAGATTTTGTCGTCAACATTTTGGCGCTAAAGAAAGGGCCCTAAACTGCATTTTCCTTGATTTTCCATCTGATTGCGATGGCTAAAGGAAGAACCACTAGGAGTTTAGACGCTATAGTCAACCAGCCTGAGGGTCACATAGAATAGCAATGGGATGCATTACCAGTCACAATTGTGATGCCATCCTAAAGGAGATTCACACTGGCAATTGCGGGAATTACGTTGGGGGGCTATCTTTAGCTCACAAAGTACTTTGATAGGGATTCTACTGACTTGCAATAAAGCAGGATGCCATTAACCTCGTTAGGAAGTGCAAAAAGTGCTAGAGCCCAATGTAAAGTCTAGTTCAATCTCTCCTTCTCAATCACCTTTAACCTTCTCCCAAATTCACCATGACCCAGAGTTGTAACTTTGTTCAAGTTTCACTATATCCTTCCTAGAAAGAAGTATAAATTCTTCCTATGAGAGATCAATATTTGAAAATTTTTCTTTAGTTTTTATAACATAAGTTGACTTATTAAAAAAGTTTGGATAATTTCTAGTTCATCTAGCCATCTTTACTTCCCCTTGGCTCTAATAACAGATACTCAAGTGAACCCGAAATGAATAAAATAAAACCTAAAAGAAGTAAAGATCATAGTTAAACTACAAACTAAAGGATGTAAATTATATGTAGAGTTAAAATTTTATTGATTTGAAAAGAAAGCTTACAAATTTGGCAAAACTTCAGAAAAGCTCCAAAGAGAAGTTGGGAAAGGGTTTGGCAACTCATGCCTTCCTTTTGGCAGATCTGAGCAATTTATAATGAAATTTGGAATCTGTAACAGTACCTAAATAATGCATTGTTATAGTATACAATAGATTTAATTATTTGCTATAGTGAATGTGCTAACAAGAATCTTATCATTTTGTTTACGACAGTATCTTCCTTTTTTTGACCTCTCTATCAAAGTTATCAGGTTGAAAGCAATTATGTTCTTTTCTTCTACCGACACTTTGTTTGTATTTCATCTAGTTCAAACTTTTTCAATAAGTTAACTTATGTTATAAGAATTGAATAAATTTTTTTAAATGTTGATCCTTCACAGGAAAATTTTATACTTTATTCTAGGAAGGATATAATGAAACTTAAACAAAGACATAACTTTTTGCCTCTTGGTTGTGTCCAAGTAGCTGCCAAACCTATAGCTAGGTTAGGTTTAAATACTATAAGTTTACTATGTCTTAGATATGCTAGACACATAGATTTTGGTGCTTCTTTGATAGGAGTCATAGAAGCTAGTGTGTCACAAGGACCAATTCACTTCAATTACTACACAGTTATCTGCTTATGTTTAAAGGAAACACATGGATATAAAATCTTAGTTTTAAAAACCAAATTATTGGGATATAATATAATACTTGAATTAATTCTTGTAGTTATAACCTACAGGATTTAGTACAAACTCTACAACTTTCAGAATTCAAAAATTTTGAAACCTCCTAACAGGAAAGGTTGAACAACTTTCTAGGTAACCGATGCTTCTAAGACTAACATCTAAATGCCATCTAATGCACCTTAGGATAAGATAGAATTCCTAACAAATTGGTCTCTCCCTAGGACAACTCCTTGTATGGTAGAAAACCCCCAAATCTCTAGGATTATCTAACACACTTCAGGATAAGTAGATCTCTACTTTGATAGGAGTAATTCTAGGGTGGGAAATCCTAGAATAATTGAGATAGAAGATGGTTCCTCTACCTCTACAAAATTTGAAGTTTCTAAGAAAGAAACTTTAAATCCACCAAGACACTTAACTACCACAAACTCAATTCTAGTCCTGCTTTGATAATTAAAGTTATGGGAACCTTCTAATGTTGCTCCAATTTTATTCAAAAATCAATATTCCATGGATTTACTTATGGGAGTACTAGTATTGAAAACAAAATCCTTTGTCCAAATATTTGATGCTTTAAAGGAAAGGATCAATGAAATGGTGGGCCAACAATAACCAAGCATATTGTGCTTGCAAATTGGCAATCATGAAATGGTTCGAGTAACATTCCCAATTCCATTTAAATGCCAAAAAAAAGAAGAACCAACCAATTCCTTCAGAACAAATCCCAAATTGTGGCCTCCCTCCTAACCATCAGTAATGAGGAAGACTTTGTCAATTGTTTGCAAGAAATATTACTCTAATTAAAAGGCAAAAATATAGTCTCTAGTGCTTCAAGCCTAACAAGAGAATCAAAAAATTATGCCCGATTAAATAAAGATAATTATTTGGTCTTAATAATTAAGCTAAAATTCAGTTTACATGAAGATTTAGTTTCAAATGAAATTTCATTCAAATAAAATGCAAATAAAGTGTCGATAGAAGAAAATGACAAATTTGCTTTTGGCTCGACATCTTTTGATAAAGAAATCAAAAGAAAAAGATTCCCATCAAGACCTATCACTGTAGTAGCACGTGGTCATTTACTGTACACTGTAGCAGTGTACTATAGCAGTCCTTGAGCACTTTAGTGCTATACTGTAACAAATAGTAAAATTTTCTATAAATAGCTAGCTGTTTCATATGTAAGGTACAAGTTGTCAGTCGCTTCCCAACTTCTATTTGTAGCTTTGCCAAATTTGTAAGCTTTCTTTTCAATTATTTAAATCTCAATTCTACTTTTCATATTAGTTTTGTAGTCCCACTATGATCCTTACTTACTTCCAATCTTGCTTTAATAATGAAAGCCATAGGAATCTCACAATGCTTTTATAATTCTATAAAAAATTGGACTTCCATGGGTTTATTTTTGGGAATATTAGTACTTCAAAAAGAATGCTTTATCCAAATATTTGATTCTTTAATGAAAAAGATCAGTAAAATGGTGGGCTAATTAAAACCAAGCTCATCATGCCCATAAATTAAGAGTCATGAAATGGTTCAAGCAACATCCTCATTTCCACAAGAATGCTAAAGTTACAACCAGCTAGTTTCGATAAAACAAATTACAAATTGCAGCTTCCTTTGTGAGCATTGGCAATGAAGAAGACTTTATAAATCATCTACAAGCCATCTTGTTTCAACTTAAGGGTAAACAAATAGTCTCTAGTGCCTCAAGGCATCCAAAGAATCTGAAGACTATGCCTAGTCAAATAAGGGCGATTATTTTAGTCTCAGTGATTGAGCTAAAATTCAGCCTAAATGAAGTTTCAAATTCAAATTGAAATCTAACCCAAAT
Organism: Saraca asoca; assembly: GCA_026873985.1. Lineage (NCBI taxonomy): Eukaryota > Viridiplantae > Streptophyta > Magnoliopsida > Fabales > Fabaceae > Saraca > Saraca asoca. The sequence goes on along the minus strand of JANHAO010007517.1, from coordinate 2,853 downwards.
GAAATGCAAATAAAATGTTAGTAGAGGAGAAGGACAAAATTGCTTTCAACCTGACAACTTTCATAAAGAAGTCAAAAAAGGAAGATGTTGTCGTAGACAAATTAATGAGATTCCCATCAACACTTTCACTATAGTAAATATTTAAATCTATTGTACACTATAGTAGTGTACTATTTAGGTACTATTATTAATTCCAAATTTCATTATAAATAGCTTAAGTCTTCCAAATATGAGGCATTAGTTGCCAACCCCTTCCCAACTTTTCTCTAGAGCTTTTTTGGATTTTTGCCAAATCTATAAGATTTCTTTTCAAATCAATAAAATTTTAACTCTGCATATAGTTTGCAAATTTTAGTTTGTAGTTCTGCTATGATATTTACTTCTTTTAGGTTTTATTTTACCCAATTTGAGTCTACTCAGGTGTGTGCGTGCGTGTCTATATATATATACATGCATCTATTAGTGACCTTTTAAAACATCAGGAGTCAATTATTAAGCTTATGAGTTGATGAATTGATTCATAAGCTTAAAATTGTTTTTTGAAAATATTTATAAAACTTTTCAAGTTAGTGTAAGAAATAATTAAAAAATATACCTCTAGCCATGCTTTTCCAAGTTTGATTGTTAGTTTCTAATCACGATGTTTAATTGTTAATTTCTAATTCTTGATCTTGGATAATCTTGTTATATTTTTCTTATGTTCTACTAATTTTGCCGTTAATATTTTGAGAGAGTACCTTATAGCCTAATAAAACTTTATACCCTAAGTGACAAAACTTCATAAGCTTATATATCTCTACACCTTGGCCTCTCTCATTCCTCTATTTTTATTGTTTTCCCCTATCAAGAAAACCTTTCATTAGTCCTACTTTATGATAAATTAATTCTATCAATATAACTTAGAAAGTTATAATTGCCACACTAATGATGAGATTAACTTCTCGTAATTTCTTACCACATAAATGTGCAATTCATGTCACATGAATGTTTTGAAAAGACAAAGTCCAAATTCAATGTTTTAAGTTCATGTTCTTAAAGCATGATAATTGTGCGTCACATTAAGAATCTCTTGAAAAGACATATTTTACATTCTCTCACATGACCCATAAATATTGTAGTGATAAGAATCAATTCAGATATGACTATACTTATATGTTGAATGGTGTGAAAAGTTACTTCTATAAGAAAAATTAGATCATGAATTATAGCGATTATCTTCTTTAAAATGAATACTTCCTTCTTTGCATTACAATGAACAACAACTTTCATATAAGAACCTTATGAGACATTAACTTTATAGGTCCATTGTACATATCCAAATGAATAAATCATGTGACACAAATAATTGAATATGCATAATAAAGTTATGTTATTATCTTTTTATTTGAGAAAATTACATAGAAGGACTAATAAGGCCTATATGATCCAAATGATATTAGCTGCATGCTAATATGTTGAATGGTAATCTTCTTTATATTTACTTTCTCCCTTATAACAAGATACTTAATGTCGATATGCTTATTGTGGCAACCACTTTTGTTGTTCTTGGAAAAGAAAATTGTCGCTAAATTATCATAGTATATCTTAATTTGTTTTTGAAATAGAATTAACCACCTTTAATCCAGTGATAAAATGTTTGAACCATAGTGCTCAAGAAATAGCCTCATAGCACACTACAAACTCTGCCACCATCGTAGATGAAGCAATAATAGTTTGTTCAGCACTCTTCTAAGAAATAGCTCTGCTAGCAAGCAGAAAAATATATCCTGAAATAGATTTAGGGGTGTCTAGGCATCCAGCAAAATCAAAGTTTGAATACCTAGCCACTTCAAGATTTTATGTATGCTTGTAAGTAGTTTATAATCTTTAGTTCGTTATAAGCACCACATCACTTTCTTTTTAGCTTTCAATGTTTAGGACTTGGGTTGCTTTGATATCTGCCCAACATTCCCATAATAAATGCAATATCAGGTCTAGTAACATACATTAAGCTTCTAATAATTGAAGCATAAGGAACATTTTTCACCTGATTCTCCTCTAAAGAGTTTTATGGTGACTAATTGATAGTGAATTTATCTCCCTTAACTATGGTCGCTAGAGTAGGAGAACAAGCAATATTTAAAATCTTGCCAAAAAATTTTCAATGTAATCTTGTTGAGATAGTCCTAAGACTTTCTTTGTTCTATCTCAGTGAATCTTAATACCAATTACATATGAGGCTTCACACTACAAGAATTTCAAGAAATTCTAATGAATAAAATCCGTTGGAATTTCACTAAATTCGGTTAGAATTGGCCATTCCAACGAATATTGGTCCATTGGAATACCGCTCGTTGGAATGGCCAATTCTAACATCTCATTCCAATGGATTTCTCACTCCAATGGAAATTCCAATGGACAACGTCCGTTGGAATATCTATTCATAAAATTTGTCCAACGAGTTCTTTCAACGGATTTTCCAACGGATATGTCTATTGGAATACAATTCCAATGGACATAATCCGTTGGAAAATCGATTGGAGTAGTAATTTATTTTTTTTTGTTTTCATTATTTTTATCCACTCCTAGGGATATTCCAATGGGTAAGTCCGTTGGAATCATATTCCCATGGATTCTGTCTGTTGGAATATATGTGAGAATATGAAATTATTTTATTTTTTTAATTTTTTAATAGTTTGAAAAATGTTCCAACGGGTCAGTGTCCATTAAAAGTTCTGTTGGAAAAAAAAATTTCCAATCACTTTTTTGTTTTATATACTACCTAATTCAACAAAATAGCACAAGAAACAAAAAAAATCACAGTAAACAATAAGTAATATCTAATGAGAGAAAATCCATATAATAAATAATATA
>JANHAO010007516.1:0-20073 GCA_026873985.1 Saraca asoca | reverse complement strand
TCACCTTAAGAGCTCCTTAACTAACTAGTTTACAAAGGAAAGATCACAACATTTTAAATCACCTAACTAGGAAATTTTAATGGTTTGGCTTGGAGAATCAGTTGGAGCTTGAATTTTTGATGTTGATGGGCTCAGTTCTTCAATAGGAACTTTACTGAAGTAAAACAACAAAAAAAATTAAAATTTTATTTCAGCTAGTATAGTAAGGGCTTCATGACAATTTCTTGGAAACTAGCTGTAGGATTGCTATAGAATAAATCTTTTCTTCTAGGATTACTCACCACCTTTCAAAGTGCAGGTGGGGAGCTCGTCACCGGCCGGATTGTCGTCGATAAGCCAAAGGAAGCCATTAGCCGAACCAGCTAAAGAGGAAGCAAGAGAGCTAAAATGAGGAAGAAGAGCTATCAGAGAGGAAGCTTGTCGGTCAGACATGTCTCACAATGCAGATAGGAAGAAAACAGCATGATCAGAGCTGCGGAGGAAAGACATCGATGCAGGGGAACCTTCAGGACGAAAAGAAGGCCGAACGCAAAGAAGAAAGCTTTGCCAAGAAGGAAGGTGATGGAAAGTCACCGGGCACTCGCTGGATGTTTTGGCTTGCCGAAAGATGACAGTTGAAAGGAAAAAGGAGATTGGTGAAGCTGTAGGGAGGAGAAAGAGAGCTCCAGGTGCTAGAAAGATCGCGATGGTGGGAGAAATCGGCTAGAAAATATATATATATATATACTGAAATGGAAATGGGGCAAATTGCAGTTTGACCCCAAAGCTTTCCATTAACTTCAAATAGACCCTCCAAAAAATTTAGAAATTATAATCCAGCCACAACAAAATTTAAGACTTTTCATTTTAGTCCCTCAGTAACTTTTTTCTTCTTCTTTTTTTTGAGGTATTACATTATGACCTATGGTTGCCTCTCTTTAGTGAGAGATCTTAAGATTTTATGGACCAAGTCTGCATTATCAAAACTCTTTCTAATTAACAAAAGTTGGTTATTGATGGTAGTGAATCTTTGAATTAAATCTTTAATAACTCACCCTCTTCCATCTTAAATATTTCGTATTCAGATACCAAAACATATACTTTGGATACCTTAACTTGAGTAGTTTCTACATGAGCTACTTCTAAAGTATCCCAAATCTATTTTGTAGTTGTACAATTTGAAAGCCTTTCCTACTCATTAGGGGATAGTGAATTGAAAATAATCCATTTTACTTTAGATGCAAGAAGATGCTTCTTTCTTTCATCTTTTGTCTATAAAGACTTAGGCTTAGGTTGAACAGCACTATTTATTAATGTTTGTAGTGGATTATAACCGTCTTCAACAAGTTCCCACATATCAATGTTAGTTGGTTCAATAAAGTCTTTAATCTTTTGTTTCTAATAGGTGTAGTGATGTCCATTGAAACTAGGTGGCTTATGCATCGGAGGACATTCTGGCAACAATGTGAAGCTAGAATACATTCTCTTTAAGAAAAATAAAGAGTATCAAAAGCCAAAGCTTTGATACCAACTGAAGGTGCCAAAATAGATCTTGTCCTTTTTTATGTTTGTAAATTTTATACTCTTTAACCCAAAAAGATTGGATTCTTATTGCATAAGGTTTTTCAAAAAGATTTTCTATTGGAAGATAAAGAATGTATTGAAGTGACTAGAATTGTTATGAACTCAATTTCACTTATTTAGATTAAGCAACACAAAATATCAGAATTATTTTAGTATGCCTCAAGTTTAGAAATTCAAAAATGCAGTAGGAAGTAAGCAGTGTAGAATTGAAATATACAGAAAAGATAAATCTAGAAACACAAAGTTTTTAAAGTGGTTCAACTTTACCTAAAATTGCAGATGAAGTCTACATCCACTGAGTCAATCTTCAATTGGATGACTTGATTTATTACTACTATTCACAAGATTTAAATGGGGCTCTTGAAAACTAGTTTACAAAAAGATTTCACTGGGCTCTTGCCTAGCCTAGATATACTAACAATACACCTTTAGCTTAATTGTAATCAACCTTACAACTAATAGAAGATGCAAGGGAAGATCAACCTCTTCTTTGTATCTCTAATACCTGATCAACCTTAGAAACTAAAAAATAAATAAGATTTAGTAATAGAAAACAATATCAGGCTTGAAATGAAAATCTCAAGAAACAAACTATGTAATCTTTAGAGAATCTGATCCAAGTAGTTACCCAATTATTGATTTGAGAAGCTAAGCTAGATTAAGTGAAGCACATAAGTTCTCTCTAATTTTTGCACTCAAAATGATAGAGAATAATATGAGTTCCATATTTAAAAATGAATATGTAAGGGTATTTATAGTTGCTATAACTGACATTTGAAAATAACTGATTTTTAATTTTTGAATTAATTCAGAAATCAATTTATAGCAATTATAACTAGCTAATAACTGACTAATTGATTTGTGAATCGATTCATCTTGTGAAAATCATGAAAACATTCATGACCAAGTTGATGCATGAATTGATTACCCTTTGTGTAAAAAGATTTTGTGAATCGATTGCATGATTCAAAATGTTTTCCAATGTTCTGATAAAAACATTTTCAAAAACTTTTCTTCATGAATCGATTTAGGAATTGATTCCCGTACATTCCACAACATACCTTTTATGAATTGATTCACAAAGTGAAAAATAATTGTTTATAGAAATATAACTTGTGAGAATGCATTAGAAAATATGGTTAGAAAACATTTGATTTATTTCAATCTTAGAAAATTATTTTAGTAAAATAATATTTGGATCAAAGATTAATTGGATTACACTTACAAAAGATCCTATAGAAATTAATAAACCCTAAGACTTGGATTTCTTGAAATCTTCAATGTCACTTGATCAACTTTAAGTATACAAAAAGAATAAACACTCAAAGTATATGATTAAATCGTGACATTAAATAAAACTATTTTTTAAGATCAAAACTGAAGAAAAAATGATAGCTATGCTAATCAATCTCCCATAGCTAAGCTAACAATATTTACTATTCTGAACAATTATTTCTAGAATTTGATTTATTATTATTTTTTAAATAATGCAATTTACAAATGTATTATTTGTTTGCATTTTTTATGTATGGAGATGTTATTTTTAGATAAATAAGGAAATTGCCTAAAAATTATGCTTTATTTGATGTCTTGTAAATTATATATGTTTGGTTAAATTAGAGATTGGCCACAACGTCCCTAATTATACTGAATTTTATATATTTAGGATTAAATCACATATATTATAAGATATCAATTGTAATTATACATATTAAATAAGATAAATTTTGTCCAGTAAAAATTCTTATTATATTTGTATGTATAATGTCACAACCCAAAATCCTGGTCATGACCGGTATGAATATCATTCTTTATTTAAATATTCATCAGCCTTTACCATTTATTTCTGTTACAGTCATCTTAGTATTTCCTTAGTAATAATCATTTGAATCTCATTGATTAACTAGAATGCAACAAACTCAAGAAAGACAAGGATGCTCATAGAAAATATATACATATATTATATAGTTTACACTGGCATCACCTAACAAGCCAATGCTAGTATTGTCAGGTTGTGTCAAATTCTTACAAATTGTTTATAAATAAAATAGTTTCAACCTTCCCTAAAAACCTAGGAACCACTTCCAAAATTACCTTATGTACATCTCAAACAGGGCATCCAAAAGAAGTTAGATGAACCTATGTCTTATTATAGCATAAAAAACATAGGTTAACCTAACTAAATCTTGTGACCCTTCTATTTACAAGTTTTTCAAAAAGGGGCGACAAAATTGTTTACATATTAATGATAGACCTTTTAGAGGTCAAACCATCTGAGGGACATCATTAATAGTACATTGGGTGGTTCCAATGGAATGATCTCGACATTATGAAGAACTTCACATTCTATAAAATTTAGGATGATGGTGTAATGAATGTTTATTTGATATGATTCTAAGAGGCCTGAGACTATGGTGGTGAAGGTGTCAATGATGATTTCCATTGGGTTGTTATCCATTCTTACTTTGTAGGGCTAGGACTGGCGATAATGTCTTTAGATTTTGAAAAATAATCCACAAAAGAATGAGTTTAGGACTTAGTAAATAAAAGTACCAAACTTATGAACTCATCAAACAAGAAAAGATATAGATGTATATACAAGCAATCATACCTCAACTAGATAGCCATTTCTTATGAAAATTTCACAAGAAAATATTGAATAACAGAGATCCATCCATAAAGATGTTCATATCACAATTGTTCTAACGTATTATGCTAAGTCAAGCTTTTATAACCATAAGTCACCATTTTGGTTCATTATGTATTCCAATCTCATAATATCACATTTTAATATTTCATATGGCAATATAAATAAGTCAAACATTTCATAACAATGAATCATAAATCTCCTTGTTACTCTGATCTAGCCTTATCTCGCACAATCCTAGCCTTATTCCTCCGAGCCAACCTTATCCCATACATTATCTCAGAACGCGTAGATCCAGGATCCAGTTCATTATTCCCTATCACAACCTATCATTCACATTTCAAGCCTTAGAAAGACATTCAAATAGTCAAGGATATCAATCCCATAATAGACACATCATCAAGATCATATCAACACATTCCATCATCATTCATGATATTGTGTTCCATTCTGGATCTTATGAAAAGTAACAACCATTAAGCAATATGATTCTCACAACAACTATATCATATCATTCTCATTAAGCCATAATCCTAGTCATAAGAGTTACATTCTATTTGTAAATGCACCACACATTCTTTGTTACGTCATATAACTATTATAATTAATTTCATATTAATAATTTACATAGCCAATTATTAAATTTAATAATATTATATTATAATTACCTATTTAAGATTTCTTAATTTTTATATTCAATTTAGTAAGGTTTATACAAAACTAAACCAAGGGAATAGGAAATATAATTGAAAGAAGTGAGGTTAGGCTAAAAAATGTGGAAATTTCTAAAAATGTAATTAGAATCACAAGTAGGATTGTTGAAGAAATTTAAGTATAATTGCGATTAGAATCGAGGAGTCTAAGTATGAAAGACTCGATTAAACTTAAGAAAAATTAGTTATAATTGTGAGGTTGCTCGCCAAATTGTGCAATCTTTTAGGATATCCAATTACAAATGCGATTAGGATTGCGATTGAAATCGAAAAACAGATTAGGAAAGATCGATTTAGCTTGTACAAATCTAGTTCAAGTTTTGATTTAAATCATAAGAGCCAAACTATTGGGATTTTACGAGCATGATCATGGGCTTAGTTCAAAAAGTTGTAATTCAACTAGCATGAGTAGAAATTACAGGCAATAGTAGAAAAATAGGGGAGGACAACTTCCAATTCAACCATACACTATAAGATCTCATCACAACATATTTTGAAAGCTTAAATATACATAAAACCAATCTACTCCCATGATAAATTAATCATTTTATTAGTCAATCCATTCAATCACAAATTATGCCTCATAATCATAGAACTTATTTTCATCAACTATCATCAAATATTCAACAAATCACAAGCAAGAAACACATATTAATTCACAAGAATGGTAAGAGTTACTCACAAGTGGGTTGGTTATGCCAAATCATTATTGATCTCACTTATAAACCTTAACACTCTTCATAAACAAAAAGAATAATATGTTAACTTATTGGTTATTTAAATATTTTTCTTTCAGTAAAAAATTAGATGTCATTTGATTATGGTTTAATTACACATAAATAGACTAAATATAAAAGATTTAGGCTCTAAAACTTCAAAAAATTGGTATGGATTCTTGAAGTGAATAATGACATGAACAATAACTGCTAACTTCAAAAGTTCATAACTTGAATTATATCTAATGAACCAGCATAATTTTGATATCAAGAAGAAGAAGAAGAAGAAGAAGAAGAAGAAGAAGAAGAAGAAGAAGAGAAGATTCAACAATAAAAATTTGAAAAAATAATAAGAAGAGTTAGTGAGCTTACTTGATGAAAGAAAGTGTGAAAGTTAATAGACAAAGTAAACGTAGAGACGAAGATGTTGCATGACTTGTGTAGTCTGGAAAGCCAAAGAAGAAGAAGAAGAGCTGATTAAAGGAAGGGTAAAATAAGTTAACTTCCTAATAACTACAAATTAACCATTTCCCTTTTTAGTAATTTTCCTAATTTCTTCCATTTTTAGTTTAAATTTAATATACTTATCAATCACTAGTAACCATGAAATTTTAATGCAAATTAGGTAAATTAAATACCTTTGTAATAGCTCTAATTTCATGCTCATTCAACTTTTGTAACCCTAGTTTTGATATTTCCAAAGCTTTTTTTGGAAATTAAATCTCAAAAATATGAATTTTGTTTTTTGAACACTCACAATAGGAATTTGATCTCCAAAATATTTCTAAAATTTCATATGGTCTATTTCCACTATATCTGGGTCTCTCGTGGCTTCAGATCTATAATTTTGAATTCCTCAAAATTTTTAATTTCCCTATTTTGTTGTAAAAATTTGATTTTAGAAAATTTGGGGTATTACTTATAATTAGGATGAAATACAAACTTTTTTCCCTTTTAATTTGCACACAGGGATTGAAAAGGAATAAAAATTGTTAATTTTATCATTTTGCCTAAATTTTGATTTTAGAAAATTTGGGATATTACATATAATTAGGTGATAACTATAAATTCTAGAAGGAGAGAATTCTCCTCCAGTTAGGGTGAACGGTTATGGATTAAGCTATTAGAAAAAATGAACCACCAAAACCCAATGACACTAGCTCACAAATTGAAATTGATCTTTATGAACATCGGGAAAGATCCAACTACCTTAACATGATGTACATAAAGATCAAAATATTTGTTAGAATATGTGATTTGATCAGTGAGTGTGACATTGTAAGGGAATTATTGAAGGCTATAGATGAATAATTTGAGTCTTCAAATAAAGTTTTAGCCAAGCACCTTAATGACTCAATTATCATTAATGAGGCTCAATAAGGATTCATGGTATGCGTAAGCATATCATGAAGATGAGGGATATAGCGGCTCGGCTTAAAGCACTTGAGGTTGAGATGTTAGAGTCTTTTCTTGTACATTTTGTTTTGAACTTGCTTCTATAACAATATGGCCTTTTAAAGATTTCATATAACACACATAGAGGCAAATACTCTATCAATGAACTTTTGACCATGTGTATTTAATAAAAAGGCAAACAATTGATAGAATCACGTTATAATGCACATTTGGAGAGTGCATATATTGAGACACAAGGAAAGAGCAAGAACTAAGCCAAGTAGATGGGGAAGGGTAAAATACCCACCCAGATTGAGTTCAAGGAGGAATCCAAGTGCCTTTTTCTATAAAAAGAAAGGGCACATGAAGAAAGATTATGCAAATTTTAAGGCATGATTACTAAAGAAAGGTAATCTAGTCTCATTTGTCTATTTCAAATATCATTTAGTTGGTATTTCTCATAATACTTGGTGGATTAACTTTAGTTCTTCACTTTATATGATGAGAACATAGATGATCAACCTAAGGATCATCAAGAAATTTTGCAAGTTCCAAATGGACTTATGATAAGGGCAAGGGCCAAAAAGATGGAAGAAGTAATCCAAGGATTTTGTCATGCATTTTAAAGTGCACAAAAGGGGTTTGGGCTTGAAGGTTGAAAGGTTATTTGCTTGGAGACTTGCCATTCCCTTTAAGGGCCAAAGGAAAGCTATGAGGGAAGCCTTGAAGTCGACTAGTTCTTGGGTAGCCAATCTATCCTTTATGTTTTGTTTTCTATACATATTTTGAGTTGTTATTTTGTATTGAGCCTTGAGCTATTTTGGACTTTGTTTTGGCCTTGTTTTGTGATTTGATCATAATTTAGAGCATTAATTGCTTAATACTGGGGTTTTGATACTATTTTAGGTTTTGAGTGATAACTTGAGCTTCAGATGTTGGCTTGTATTGTTCTTTATATGGTTGGAAAGCTAAGAAAAAGTTCTATAACTTTCATGTTGAAGCTAGAGCCCAATTTTACCATTTGGAGTCTTAAAATTTAATGTCAAGTGACTCAAAGTTTCTATCCAGAATTGACCTTGTCACAATGTTTGAACTATTATTTTTATGTTATTTTATGGGTCACCTTTGAGTCCTTTTTAGCTTTATTTTAAGCCTATTTTTTCCTTTTATTTCTTTTATTTTTCTGGTGAATTAAGACTTGGGTTTGGGTTATTTGTGGGCTATGAAATAGCCACATGTTTTCGCCAACCTTGTTGGAGTTTTTAGCTAACCTTTGTTTTGGCTGATTAGTTGGCCTTGACTTGGATTTATTTAGCTTGTCTGCTTAATTATTTGTTTAGGTGTTTAGTTGGGCTTGTTTAGGACTTGAACCTAACTCATTTTGGAGCTTAATTGCTATAAAGAGAGGCGTGTTTCCCTCAACCATACAGATTTGATGATTGAGAATTGAAAAGTGTTCTTCTTTAGGCAAAGTGCTCTCCTAGGGTTCTTACTAGAACTTAAGGACTTATCAAAGAATTTCCTTTGTGGCATTAATCTTCATCACTTATCAATCTCCTTCTATCTTAATTGAGTGTGGCAAAAATATCCTTCGTTTTTCTTTCAATTTTGAGTGCTGAATTGCTAAATTGGAGATAGGTTTATAGGCATTTCTAAGAGAGATCACATCAATTTAGTATCAAAGCTTTGGCTCTTCCAATTTAGGTGATATCTTTTCTTTTTCCCATGTTTTTGCTTCAATTTTCCTCTCATTTTTGTGCTGAACACCTCTAAATTTTTTTTGTACATTTTTGAATTCAATTGCTTAATCAATTAGTGTCCAATTGAACTACTATTGTTGCTAAAAAAAATTCTATTGCTATTTTGGTTTGCTGACTGCAATTTACTTCAATTTTTGGCAATTTTCTACATTAATTTTATGTAAAAAAAAATTTGTAATCTTATTGCACATTAAGTGTTTGTTGTTAACTTTGTTTGAGTTAATTTTTTCTGCTTAATCTATTTCATTTTAATTTCATTTCCTTGCTTATTCTAGTAAAAGTTCCACTGAAATTTTTATAAAATTTTCCTCTTGTTCTTTGTTGCATTCTAAGTGTTTGTTAATTTGTTTTAGTGTCCATTTATTTTATTCTTGTGTGTCAACTTATGTGGGATTGAATTATGCAATGTTTGGTGTGATTTGGAACCATTTTCTCTTACAATTGCATAAAAAACTTGCTGCTATCCCCTACTTCTCCCCTATTGGCCAAAACTTTGGCCTACATTTTTCAGAATTTTAGCTATTGTCCTTGCTTGGTTTTTGATTGTATTTTGCACCTTAAACATATTCATTTTGAGTACATATATTTGGAAATTAATATGTAGTGATTGTGCTTGAATTTAAGTGTCTCTGAGTTGCTAAAATTGTTTTGTAAAATGCTGAAACATAAAAAATTCTGGACAACATAGCAAGTTATAGAGAAAAACAAAAGAGTGGTGAATAAGCAAAAGTAGAAAGGAAAAAACAAAGAAAAGAAAAGTGTGGCAAAGAAAAAAAAACAAAAGAAATGAAGAAAAATAAGAAAGAATCAAAGAAAAAAGCAAAAGAAAAATCACAAAAAAGAAGAACAAGTGCTATCCAACACAAAAAATTTTTTTGCAACTTTTTGAGCTTAGTCCTGGTCAATCTAATGAGTTATTTCGAGTCAATTTTCTTTGTAATTAACTTGAATATATATATATATATTTTTTGGATTGCATGATCAAAATACAAGGTTAGAAATCAAATTATGGTTCAATCGCTTGGATTTTTTGCCTGTTTTTCCTTAAAATCCTTTGAAATTTTTCTATAATTTTTTGAAATTTCCCCTACTCTGGTTAAAAGTTTCCTTTCTTTGTTTGTTCAATTCCTTTTGTGCTTCTTGCTTATTCCTTTTTTTTTTTTTGTTGTTGGTTCATGCTACATTTTAGTGACTTGAATGTTGTGTAATTTTAATTACTACTTTGTGTAAACTCCAAGATTTGTCACTTAGTTCTCATAGGACTCAAAAGAGAGGATTAAAATGGTAAAAGGCAAGAGTGTGTGAGTACAATTTAGTGTAAAAGCCTAATTGTATGAATAAATACAAGTGGAGTGATCAAAACACTTAAGAGGGTGTGAATTGATGAGGTCCATATCTTTCTTAATATTTGTTTTACAGAATTTTATTTATGCTTAAAGATGAAAGGTAGTGAATCATAACTCAATGAAATCATGTTCACTCTAAAAGCAATGCAATAATAATTTGAGAAAGAGAATGTGAAGATTGATGTCCTTGATGAAAGAATCTTAAAGAAGGAATATAGAATACAATCTCAAGAAAAAAGAACTTCTTCTAAATTTTCTCATAAGCTAAGTTCCTCTTGGAAGTCAGATAGGGACAAGAGACAAGTTCAAAGGGATGTCAAACTCTTCAAGAAGCCCTTGGTCGAAACTTCCTCAAGGCCTAAGGTAGAAGATTCAAAGCTCAAAGGTAAAGTTTAAGTGCTACAAAAACCAAGAAACGTCAAGTGCTTTAAGTGTTTAAGTTATGGCCACTATGCCTTTGAATGTCCCAAAAAGTCTCATTCAAGTGGTGAAAAGAGCATTGGAGCCAATGAAGACATGGATGAAGGAGAGACTCTAGTTGTGAAAAAAGTTTTGAATGCTCAAGTTAAGGAAGGGGTTGAAGAACAAAGAGAGAATATTTTTCATACTATATGTCATATACAAGGTAATATTTGCAATGTAATTATTGATGGTGGAAGTTATGCAAATATTGTTAGCACAATCATGGTAAAAAAGTTAGCCTTGCTTATCTTAGATCATCCCACTCCTTACAAGCTTCAATGTTTGAATGAAAGTAGGAAGGTAAAGGTATCAAAACAAGTGCTAGTCTTATTTTCTATTAGGAGGTACAAAGATGAAATTTTATATGATGTTGTCCTTATGCAATCTGCCCATATTGTGCTTGGTAGGCCATGACAATTTGATAAGAATGTCAAACATGATGGCTACCTTAATCAATATAACTTTAAGAAGGACAACAAGACCAATAACCTAGTACCCCTAAACCCCAAGCAAATTTTATAGGATCAAATAAAGGGAGAAAAGAAAATGAGTGAAGAAAAAGAGAGAAACAGAGAAAAAAAAAGAGAAAAAAAGTGGTAAGAAAGAGTTAAGAGAAAACGAGAAAGAAGAAAAAAAGAAGTGGAATATGTTTACAAAGACTAGTGACATTAGGCAAACCAAGTACATGGATTGGCCTATGCTAGTCCTATTTTGGAAGGGAGCTTATTTGAATGATAATCTTCATTCTAATGCTTTACCTAGTGCCATTGAATTTATTTTGTAGGAATATCAAGAGTTATTCCCCAAAGAAGTCCCTCATGGCTTGTCTTCTATAAGGGGAATAAAATATCAAATTGATTTCATTCCTAGAACCTCCATCCTAAATTTGCTAGCATATAGAACTAATCCAAGAGAGGCCAAAGAAATCTGAAGAGAAGTGGAGGAGCTCATGGCAAAGGGTTATATTAGAAAGAGCAGGAGTCCTTGTGCAGTTCCAATCATTCTTATGCCTGAGAAGAATAGATCATGGAGAATATGTGCCGATTGTTGCCTAGTCAACAAAATCACTATAAACTATAGGCATCTTATCCTTAGGCTTGATGATATATTGGATAAACTACATGGTTCTTATGTTTTCTCAAAGATTGATTTAAAGCATGATTATCATCAAATTAGAATGAAACTGGGTGATGAATGGAAAATTACATTTAAAACTAAGTATAGTTTGTATGAGTGGTTAGTTATGCCTTTTGATTTGACTAATGCCCCTAGTACATTCATAAGATTAATGAACCATGTCTTACGTGCTTTCATTGGAAAATTTATGGTTGTCTATTTTGATGATATTCTTATTTATAGCAAAAATGAACATAAACATGTTGAGCATTTGAGATGTGTTTTGCAATGTTTGAAAGATGAAAAATTATATGCCAACTTTGATAAATGTTCTTTTTGCCTAAAGAAAATTAACTTTTTGGGTTATGTGGTGAGTGCCAATGATTTTGAAATGGATGAAGAAAAAGTGAAAGCCATTAGAAATTGGCCAACTCTTCAAATCATGAGTGATGTTAGGAGTTTTCATGGGTTGGCTAGTTTATATAGGGGTTTTGTGAAAGATTTTAGCACTATAGTTGCCCAATTGACTGAATTGGTTAAGAAAAATGTGAGGTTCAAATGAGAAAGTGAGCAAAAGAAAGTATTTAATTTGTTGAAAGAAAATTTTTCTTCGGCACCTTCGCTTGCTTTACCTAATTTTTCTGAGGCTTTTAAGATTGAATGTGATGCTTCAAGAATTGGTATTGGAGCTGTTTTGATGCAAGAAAAATGTCCCATAGCATTCTTTAGCGAAAAGCTTAATAGTGTAGCCCTCAACTATCCAACATATAACAAGGAGCTTTATGCTTTGGTTTGGGCTTTGGAGACTTATTGCCTTTGGCCAAAGGAATTTTTCATCCATACCAATCATGAATCTTTAAAGTATTTGAAAGGTCAAAGGAAACTGAACCATAGGCATGCATAATGGAGAGAGTTCATTGAGACTTTCCTTTACACCATCCAATATAAGCAAGGTAAAGAGAATGTGATAGCTGATGCCCTTTCTCACAAGTTGCTATATATAAAATTTGGATTGCTTCTAATGGGTTGGCGAGCTGCCCAAGGGCGAAAAAGGCCCAGTTTGAAGAACGCTTAGGACGTTAAGTCTCCAGTTCATTTTGCTAAAGCGACTTTCCCCCCCAGTTCGAGCTCGTCCGTAAAAGAGAGTTTGACCTCATCATCACAGAGACTCACTCCCAGACTAAAGGACTTGGTGTGTGAGGTGCGATTAGTGATCCAAAAGCTCGCTGAGCTAAAAACTACAGGAGACCAAGTCATATCATGCCCAATGGATACTTGGGACCCACCTGTAAAAGACAACCTGTAATAGCTGAATAACAGGATTTTGTCTGCCCATCCTGTCGTGTATAATAAATGTTGATGTGATAGATTTACTACATATGAAATTACCATTATAACTTCCTTTCTTCTATAAATATAAGGAAGGAGCCTTTTATAAAGAGAGAGATCATCTGGGATACATGCAGGTACTTTGCCAAAATAGAGAGAGTACATGTATGCTGAAAATCTGTAAAAATACTTCCACCATAATACACTACCATAGATGTAGGGTCCGGTGATATCTGGATTTAGCTGAATCACGTTAAAAATTTTGTGTCTCTTTACGGCTTTTCCCTCCATCTTTGTGTGTTTTTTCATTAATTTATTGTACTTAAACTAGCCACGATTAGAGATCCTGAAAGAATACCCTTGTTGGCCAGAGTTTGGCCTAATACCAAAATTTGACATCAACATTTTGGTGCCGTCTATGGGGATCTCACCTGTTCTGGTTCACCTCCTGTTGCAATGGTCAAGGGAAGAGCTACCAAAGCCTCAAATACGCAACCCAACCTTCCAGAAGGTCATGTCTTGACGACAGACTCATCCACCACTCCTGTCATCGGAGCAACTACTGGCAAAAAGTAGGAGAGTTGGAGGAATGCCTTCGAGCTTCGACTGATCGAGCTCACTATGAGGAACGGTCACCACTCTTGGAAGAGATCGAAGCTTAAACTCTCCCCCTCAAGCTTAAGGTGCCCGTGATTCTATTATACAATGGGGATTCCGATCCTTATGATCATCTGGATGTATTCAATGTTCAGATGAATTTTCAAACAACTGATCCCTTGATTAAGTGCTGAGTGTTTTTGGCTACATTGGAAGGTGTACCTTGAGCTTAGTTTAGAAGCCTCCTAGCTCGCTCAATTGGCAGCTAAGAAGACTGCAAATAGAAATTCATAAGCTAGTATCAAGCATTGAAGAGACAACTTGTGCCCCCTTGCCACCTCGTTATGGTCTTTTAGCGTAAGCACAAGTCGCTAAAAGACTATATTGCTAGATTCAGGCTCAAAGCCAATTCAGTGGAGAATCCATTTGAAGAAACCATACTAGCAACGATCTCTAAGGGACTCTGCAAAGATAGAAAATTATACAAAAGTTTATACAAGTCCCTGGTGAAGGACCTCACAGAGCTCTATGAGTGAGCCACTAAGCAGATTAAATGAGAAGAGACCTTCGGTTCAGAAAGGTCAGACAAAAAGGATGAAAAGGCTGGCTTCTCTCAGAGTAAGAAAAGGAGCGACACAAAACAAGGCAATTGCTCCACCAAGCGGACTGAGAAGAAATATAAAAAGCCTAAAGGTGGGTGACCTCAACACTCAGACCGTTACAAATAGTATAGCGTCCTGTCAGATTTCTAAGATAGGATCTTCATGACGGAGAAGGATAGGGAAGACTTCGAAAGGCCTAGACCCTTGAAGACCCCATTCAGGCAGAGGAACAGAGACAAGTTCTGTGCCTATCATAATGAGGCCAGCCATGGAACCTCAAATTGTTTGGCCCTCAGAGACACAATTGAAAACTTAATCAGAAAGGGTCATCTAAGGGAATATGTAGTACAGCCTGCAAGGCAGCCGCCTTAGCCTCTTCAATATAGTACCGGCCAAGAGCCCGGAGGCTCGGTCCGAGTCATACACTGATAATGTACTTCAAATTTTGGCACAGATGTAAATATCATTCCTTTATTCTGTTGAAAGCTATTTGTCGATTGGCTTGATGTCATTTATTCTGCTCTGCCCTTTGCTTCCAAGAATTTGTAATATCCGTAGCTTGCATGCGATCAACTTCCTTAAGCCTTTTGGATAACTTTATTCCAATCACGGCCTCTGGTCCAGTTGAGGCTCCCTGGAGCTTATTTCAGAGAAGAATTAACAGATGTTTTGCCAGTGTAGCTGCGTGCTCGCTGAGGTGTGGGGATACTCAAAATAAACTCACTTAACTAGTTAAGCTGCGTGCTCATTAAGGTGTGAAGGCACTAAAAAACACTCACTGTGCCAGCACAGCTGCATGTTCGCTGAGGTGCGGAGGCACTAAAAAATACTCACTATGCCAGTGCAACTGTGTGCTCATTAAGGTGCAGAAGCACTAAAAAACACTCACTTAACCAATGTAGCTATGTGCTTGCTAAGGTACAGAGGCACTCTTAAACACTCAACGCTAGTGTAGCTCCATGCTCGTTGAAGCGTAAAGAATTAACGAATTGATTATTTGCCGAAGGTAATGAAACTATTCTATTTTGTAGCTTGCATGTGACCAAATGTTCATAGCTCTTGTGTGGACCCATCTGTTTAATTGGCCACGAGATTGACCTGGATCACATAGGTTGTACAAACAATGCTTGTATGAGAAACAAGGGCAACAAACAGAAATTGTAAAAGGAAATTTTATTCATTGTAAGACCTCAACGAGGTAGAATTACATCAGAAAGCTCTGGATACAGACTAATTAGAATACAAAGGAGAAAACCTATGACTAGTAAGAAGCATTAGGCCATGAAGGGCCGCACTCTAGCTTATTAGAGCCCGTGTGCCACCAAGATCCTCAAATTTTTCCTTCCAATGAATCCCTGGTGGCAGCACTGCAGCTCCTTATCTTTCCAGCCTCCAGCTCCTATTTTGATTCATGAAGGAAGCAAATCAGGAAATGTCAGGAGCTTGGCTGGTCGAACGATTACCTCACGATAGAGCCAAGAGGACATAGTCTGAAATCCATATGAGATCCCTCCACATTATTGGAGAAGTCGAATCTTTTGAGTTCTTTATGTAGCAGACTAAACACGCCTTATTGGAAAACTAGAATGCCGGAAACAACGGTGGTTTATCGGGAAATTCCATGATTTGTTTTATGCCAAGACAAAAGGGATTCCTCCTTCCTTATATAGAGCCAAGACTGGCTCCATCAAATGATCCAGATCCATCCCCCCAACCATCATCATTTATTGCCTTGGAAAAGGCCAAGGTTGACTCACCAACAACTATCGGACACATGCCATGAGAGACATGGCCTAGTGCAAATGAAATGACAATCTCAAAAGAATACTTTGACTGGCCAGACATCGAAGAGTCTTAACTCCTAGCTCACGAAGCAAGTTGAGAGTTAAGGGCTTATGTTATATATAAAATCAGGATTGCTTCTGATAGGTTGGTGAGTTGCCCGAGTGTGGAAAAGGTCCAGTTCAAAGAATGCTCAGGATGTTAAGTCTCCAGTTCATTTCGCTAAAGCAACCTTCCCCCTCAGTTCGAGCTCGTCCGTAAAAGCGAGTTTGACCTCGTCATCACAGAGACTCGCTCCTAGACTAAAGGACTTAGTGTGTGAGGTGCGATTAGTAATCTGAAAGCTCACTGAGCCAAAGACTACAAGAAACCAAGTCATATCATGCCCAACAGATACTTAGGACTCGCTTGCAGAAGACAATCTGCAATAGTCGAATAACAGGATTTTGTCTACCTATCCTGTCGTGTACAATAAATGTTGATGTGATAGATTTAGTGCATATGAAATTACTATTGTAACCTCATTTCTTCTATAAATATAAGGAATGAGCCTTCTGTAAAGAAAGAGATCATCTGGGATACAGGCAGGCATTCAGCCAAAATAGAGAGAGTACATGTATGCTGAAAATCTATAAAAATACTTCCACCATAATACACTACCATAGACATAAGGTTCGGTGATATCTGGATTTGGTCGAACCACGTTAAAAATCTTGTGTCTCTTTATGGCTCTTTCCTCCATCTTTGTGTGTTTTCTCATTAATTTATTATGCTTGAACCAGCCATGGTCAGAGATCCTAAAAGAATCCCCCTGTTGGCTAGAGTTTGTCTCAATACCAAAATTCGACGTCAACACAGGTAAACTCTCATTTCTACTATGCATGCTAAATTGTTAAGTTTTAAGAATATTAAAGATTTGTATGTTAATGATTATAACTTTGCTAGTGTGTTCAATGCTTGTGAGAAAGTTATTTTTGGTAAATATTTTTGGTGGGATGGTTTTCTTTTTAAGGGAAATCAATTGTATGTGTCCAAGAGTTCTTTAAAGGCGTTGCTTGTGAAAGAGGCATAAGGGGGAGGTTTAATAGGACATTTTGGTATTGTTAAAACTTTGTCTCTCTTACAAGAACATTTTTATTGGCCGGGCATGAAGCATGATGTGGAAAAGCTTTGTGAAAATTGTATAACTTGTAAAGAAGGTAAGTCCAAAGTCGTGCCTCATGACTTTTATACCCTACTCCCCATTCCTATTGAACCTTGGGTGGACATTTCCATGGATTTTGTGCTTGGCTTACCATAGTCCAATAAGGGGAATGATTCAAATTTTTTTTATGATTCATAAATTCTAAAAAATAGCTTACTTTATTTCATGTAACAAAACTGATGATGTGACTCATGTGGCATATTTGTTCTTTAGAGAGAATGTGAGGTTGCATAGTGCCTAGGACCATTGTTTTGGATAAGGATGTGAAATTCTTAAGTTACTTTTGGAAGGTCGTTTAGAGCATGTTAGGGACAAAGTTGTTGTTTTCTACAACTTGTCATCCACAAACCAATTAACAAACTGAAGTAGTTAATATAACTCTATTAATGTTGTTGAAATCTATCATCCAAAAGAATTTAAAAAATTGGGAACAATGCTAGCCTCATATAGAGTTTACATATAATAGGAGAATACATTTAGCTATCCAATATTCCCCATTTGAAATTGTTTATGATTTTAACCCACTAACTCCTTTAGATTTGTTGCCTTTACCATTTGAAGAGGGTACTAGTCTTGATGGGAAGAAAAAGGCCAAACAAGTGAAGAGGTTATATGAGTAAGTGAGAAAGAACATTAAAAAGAAAATGAAGTAATACACTCAATAAGCTAATAAGGGTTGAAAGATCGTGGTTTTTGGGCTAGGTGATTGAGTGAGGTCGCATATGAGAAAAGAGGGGTTTCTGACTTAAAAGAAAACAAAGCTTCATGCAAGAGGAGATAGAACTTTTCAAGTGTTGGCAAGGATAAATGACAATGCCTATAAGTTAGATCTTTTAAGTGATTCTAATATTAGTGCTATAATGTTGCTGACTATAGGTTTTGATTCGAGGTCGAATCCTTTTAAGGAGGGGGAATGATGAGAACATGGAGGATCAATCCAAGGATCATAAAAAAGGTTAGCAAGTTTCAAATGGACCCATGACAAAGGCAAGGGCCAAAAAAATGAAAAAAGCAATCCAAAGACTTTGCCATACATTTTGGAGTGCACAAGAGGGGCTTGGGCTTGGAGGTTCAAAGGTTATTTGCTTGGAGGCTTACCATTCCCTTAAGGGGCTGAAGAAGAACTATATGGGAAGCCTTGAAGCTGACTAGTTCTTGGGTAGCCAATCCATCCTTTGTGTGTTATTTTTTGCACATATTTTTGGCTATTATTTTATATTAAGTCCTGAGCTATTTTGGACCTTGTTTTGTGATTTAGTCATAATTTGGAACTTAATTGAATTAATTGCTAAATGTTGGGGTATGTTCGATTAGGTCAATCTTTATATGGTTGGAAATCTAAGAGAAAGCTCTAAAACTTTCATGTTGAAGCCATAGCCTAATTCTACCATTTGGAGTCTCAAAATTTAACGTCAAGATGACCTAGAGTTTCTGTCCAAAATTAACCTTGTCACAGTATTTAAGCTATTATTTTTATGTTATTTTATAGGATACTTTTGAGACTTTTTTGCTTTTGTTTTAGGGCTATTTTCCCCTTTCATTTCCTTTATTTTTCCAGTGAATTAAGACTTGGATTTGTGTTATTTATGGGCTATGAAATAGCTATATGTTTCAACCAGTCTTGTTAAAGTTTTTAGCCAACCTTTGTTTTGGTTGATTAGTTAGCCTTGGCTTAGACTTATTTAGCTTGTTTACTTAGTTATTTATTTAGGTGTTTAGTTAGGGCTGCATAAGACTTGAATCTAGCCTATTTTGGAGCCTAATTACTATGAGGGAATGTATGTTTCCTTCAACCATTCAGATTTGATGATTGAGAATTGAAGAGTGTTTTTCTTTGAGCAGAGTACTCTCTTAGGGTTCTTACTAGAACTTGAAGATTTATCAAAGATTTTCCTCTTTGTGGCATTAATCTTCATCACTTATTACTCTTTTTCTATCTTTCTAGAGTGTGGCATAAATATCTTTTTTTTTTCTTTCAATTTTGAGTGCTGAATTGTTGAATTAAAGATAGATCTATGAGCATTTCCAAGGGAAATCACATCATCATATTTCAAATAAAGGGCAGAGACTTCTATACCATACGAAGCCAGTGAAGAGTAAGTAGAACATCTATTTTGGAAACAAGATGAGCTCACTTATGGAGGCTACTGAGACATATCATTTAGTCCTCAATAGTGGTTTTATATTAGATATGGAAAAGTCCTTTTATGCACCTAGTTTTTTTAGGACTTTAAATATATGTATCAAGAATTGTACCACTTGGATTTTCATTTAATTTTTGAAATGGAATTTTTTAAATTATGTTATAATTCTAAACTTGTTGATAATGGTTTTATCTTTGATGGTCTTTTTCAAATTAACTTGCAAGATAATACCCCTTATGTAATAAATGTTGGCATCGTAAACTAAGACACATATTTCTAGAAAGGATTAAAAGGTTAATGAATGATGGAGTACTTAGTACTCTGGATTTCATAGATTTTGACACATATATAGACTATATTAGGGAAAAGTAGACTAACAAGTTAAAGAAAGATGCTAAGAGGAGTTCAAATTTGTTAGAGATCATACACATAGATATAAACAGTCTAGTTATGGAGGCATATGGTCAGAAGTATTTCATCACCTTTATAGGTGATTACTCATAATACATGTACCTCTACTTGCTTCACAATAAAAATGAAGTGTTATATGCTTTTAAGGTTTTTAAGGTAGAGGTAGAGAGATAATTGTTAGGTTTCCTTGGCTTAAGGGGTAGCCAAGGGCTGTGAAATTTCAAAAATTTCTTCACCCCTTAGGCTAAGGAAACTCCCATAGATCCACCAGAGTGAGGTCTCAAAG
>JANHAO010007515.1:0-20081 GCA_026873985.1 Saraca asoca | reverse complement strand
ACCAAACATTTCAAGTAAATAACAGTTTTCATTCCCTTTCCTCTCCTTATTTGATTCCATTCCCTTTCCTTTTCCACAAATTGAACCAAACGGGGCCTTACAGGACATATGACCCAACAACAATAGCCAATTAATTATTATTTTATTAATTTTTAAATTTTATAATAATAATTTTCTTTCATAATTATTTATTAAATTTTATTTTAATTTTATTAATATCAAATATGATTATTTATTTTAATAAATTTATGTAATAAATATATTGATAATATTAAATATATATAAACTAGTAATCTCAATATTAAAAGTTATTTAATATAATTTTAATATATATTAATCATTTAATTCAATATTATTTATTATATATTATCAAGCTAATCTATTTAATCAAAAGAATTAGACTAACAAACTAATCTATTATCCAGCTAATCTATTTGTTAATAATTTATTATCTAAGATGAAAAGAATTAGACTAACAAACTAATCCAGTCTAACAAAATTAAAGAACACAGGTTCATGTAACTTATTACCTAAGATGAAAAAAATTAAAGAACACAAGTTCACGTAACTTAATTAAATGATCAAAAGAATTAGACTGGATTACTCATCTTGTTTTCGGTGCTAATTTTATTGTAGTGCCAAACAAAATTTAACTCATCCCAGACTAATTCATTGGATTTAACCTATTCTGAGACTTGTATGCTTTGCTTGGTAGAGTTGAAAAAAATAGAGGAAAAAAAATGGAAAGAAAAAAATTATTTTATTGATTGGTTGGGTAAAAAAATGAAGGGAAAGAAAAGAGAAAGAAAAAAATTTAATGAATTAAAATAAAATTTTATTAAAATTACATTATAAATTTTTCTTTTTTTGTGGACTATATTGAATATACAATAAAATCGTTAGGGTTAAATTATAATTCTTTTTCTATTTTATTGAGTGAAGCAAGGGGTTTTCGGCTGGGGCGAAAAAAATTCAGTGGACCCTATGCTGTTTTTTCATCCAATTTCCTTTTTCCTCATTTTCCTTCCTTAATTAAGCAGAAAAAAATTCAATTTTCACCTCATTTTTCTTTTTTTTTTTTTTCATTCCGCCCCCCCCCCCCCCCCGGGGGGGGGGGGGGATTCTATAATTGTCCTTGAACCCTTTTTTATGACGTTGGATTAACTTTTTAGAACTCCTTATGCCATAATAATAAGTGGCATCAAGAGTTTCATGAAATACCTTCTTCTTCTTTTTTAATTGCGATTCTCGTATTAAATTCTTCAAAATCAATTATATATGTTTGCAATAAAAAATTTTCAAATAATATTTATAAATATAAAATAAATTTACACATGGTTAATTTTTTATTAATTTCTAACAATCATTAAGCTCCAAATTAATAATTCGCACACAAACGGATTCTAATTCTTAGATAATAAGTTACATGAACTTGTATTCTTTAATTTTTTTCATCTTCAAATTTATGGGCAAAAAGGTGAAAAAGAAAGAAGTAGACAAGAAATTTCTGGCTTTTTGCCCTATATAGGGTAAAAAAAAAACACATTTTCCCCAAATGGAGTTGGGTAAAAATGATTTCCATGAATGATTTTTTTTTTTTTGGGGAAACGTTGATGTTATCAACTTTTTTATTTTTTATTTTTTTAAATTTTTTCTTGAAAATGTTTGTGTAACCAATGTTTTCAAATTTTTTAATTTTATTTTTTAAATAATTTTTTTTTCTTTTTTAAATAAAAATTTTATTTTTAAAAAAAATTTAGTATTTAAATTTTTTATTTATGGGAGAACTTTATTTTTTATTAAAATTTTAATTAATATATAATTAATTGTGATATATTATTTAATTATTTTATACTACCTTTTTTAAAACTTCAAATGTTCTATTATTCAACATTATTGTTGATTAACAGTTATCTAAAAAATGTTAAAAAAAGTTCTCAAAAAAAATTAAAAAAAAAGGAAAAAAGGGAGCAAAAAAGAATATAAGATAGATTAGGGAAGAAAAAATATAAAAAATTTTAAAAAAAGAAAAAAAAGATACATTAGGGACAAAAAAAGTAAAAAAAAATATTCTTAAGAAAAATAAAAAAAGAAAAAGGAAGAAAAAAGAAAAAAAATTTCCTAACCTTCTTTCTTTTTTTTTTTTGCTAGCCAAATATTTTTTTAAACAAATTTGAAAACATTTCTCTTATAAATGTTTTCCCTAACTTTTTTTTTCTTTTTCTTGTTTTTTCTTTTTGTTTTTTTTTTAAGATTTAATTTTTTTAAAATTTAATAATTGAAACTTTTTCTTGACGACCTACTACAATTTTGTTATAGGTAAAATCCGGAACCTCCTAAATGAGCTAGCAAAAGGTTTGAATGGTAGCAGAACTCCAACTCGCTAAGATGCTAGGGACGCTAAGACCTGGCTTGCTTGTTCAAACAGCTAATCCTGTGTGAGCTCACTTCGTTATAAGCTAACTTGACCTTGTTATCTGGAAGACAGTAGCCATCTCAAGCCGAAGGGTCTGGTTTGCGAGGTGCGGCCTTCAGCAAGAGGCTTGCTGAGTTAGAGACAAACATGCATCACACCAAGCAAACAAGGGCCCCACCCGTAGAAAGCAACCTGTAGAAGAGAATTTGTAGGAATTCATTTTATCTTGTACAATTAATGTTGATGTAATATTTTTACAACTTGAAAAATAATTGTTATATCCTCCTCTCCTTTACAAATAGAAGGGAGGAGACCACTATAAATAACTGAGAGCTGAGATACTAAAACTCTATAAAAATTTCTTCAAAAGTAATAACATTACCATGGACATAGGGTCCAGTATTATCCGGATTTGGCCGAACCACATTAAAAGCTCTATGTTTTCTATTGATTCTCTTCTTTTTTTGGTCTTCTATCTCATATTTGCTACATTAGTAACCAGATTGCAATTTGAGTCCCAGAAGAACCTCTTCAGTTGACTAGATTTTGGCAAAACCAAAATCTATCATCAATATTTTGGCACTGTCTGTGGAGACTCATCTATTTTTTGGTCTGTTTTCTGCTGCAATGGCAAAAGGAAGAGCTACCAGAGCTTTGAATGTGTTGGTTAATCCTCCAAAAAGTCATGTGTCTATAATAGACTCCTCCACTGCCCTTGTCATAGGTATTACCCCTGGCTTAGCCCCGATCAGTTCTTTTTAACCTGTACTGTTGCCAATGGCATTAATGGAGCACAAGCCTGGCTTCAATGTTAGGAGAAATTGGAAAATATGATGGGTAAGCTAACCAAAGCAGTCATGGCGCTGGCTCTAGGTTTAGGGTGTGCAAAGATAGGCCAAAACTATTGCATCCAAAAATGAATGGCAATAGCAACAAGCTGAATGTTTGAGTAGAGCTTACCAAGAGCAAAATTCAGGCCACTGCTTGTATGATTAGGAAAAAATAAGGAGCCACCAAGTCTCCAGTTAATAGCTGAGGGCTTGGATCGGCAGGTGGAAGAATTACTTCAGAGGGTGAAGCAGTTGGAGGAACATCCTCGAACTCACAACAATCAAGGACGCTTCGAAAAAGGGACCCCTTTCTTTAAAGAAGTTAAGATGGAATCTCTTCCCTGCAAACTCAAAATTCCTGTCATTCCACTGTATAATGGGGATAGCGATCCATGTGACCACCTAGACATGTTCAATGTCCAGATGGATCTCTAAACAAATAATCTCCTAATCAAGTGTCGAGTCTTCCCTACTACTCTAAGGGACATCCCTCGAGTGTGGTTTAAGGACCTCCCAGCTTGCAACATTGGCAACTAGGAGGATAGTTAGGAAAAATTCCTTATCCAATACAAAGTGCTTAGGAGGTAGCTCACGCCCTGCTATCATCTTGCTACAATCTTCCAACGCAAAAATAAGCTATTGAAGGATTATATTGCCCAATTCAGGCACGAGGTAAATAATGTAGAAAGACCTTCGGATGAAGCAATTCTAGCTACAGCTTCAGTAGGGCTTTTTAGATATGGAAAGTTATTTAAAAGGTTGTACAAGTCCCTAGTTAGCGACTTGGGTGAATTTTATGAGCAGGCTACAAAGCAAATCAAGTGGAAGGAGATTTTTGATTTGCAGAAGCCCGAGGCGAGCAACTTCGGTCAGAATAGGAAGAGGAATAATCATAGAGATGAAAAAGGCAGGTTTGATTTCTTACTCGCTGAGATGAGCAAAGATGAACAATCCCTGCACCCGAGTCGCCATCATAACTATAGCATCCTGACGGAAGCTTAGGATAAGATCTTCCCCATGGAAAGGGACAAAGAGGATTTTGGAAGACCTCAACCCTTAAAGACTCCCAACAAATTTAGAAGCAGCTAGGGCAAATTTTGCACCTATTATAATGAGTCCGGGCATGCCATCTCGGAATGTTGGGCACTAAGGGATACTATTAAGAACCTCATCAAAAGAGGCCACTCGCAAGAATATGTGGTAGAGCCTTCCAGGCAACGTCTTGAGCAATCTCAGTGAGATTCCGAATGAAAGCAGTCTCCCATGATGAAAACTATTTATTGAATTTTTGTGATAAAATTTTGAAAGTTATATAAGCATTTTGAATTTCTATATTGATCCCCCAATAGATCTTTAGGTAAGGGAATCACCCAAATGGCACCCAATCTCTTATTTGGCCACAAGATCGGCCCGAGCAAAAGATCGCTCACTCTTTTATTTGGCCACAAGATTAGCCACCCATAAAATAATTAGGGATGCAATTCCCTGTTAGGCATAGCTTCCATGCGACCTATGTAATTGAGGCACTTCGTTGTCCAAATTCTTTTCCTACAAAAAAAATAAGATTGATTGACCAATAAAATATTTCATGATATTATTTATCCAACATTGTTATGATTTGCAGGAACCCATATTATCATCTGTGATGGGTGAGAATATTCAAAATATAGCATACTAGAAATATAGAAATGAAATTTATTCATTA
The DNA here is from genome assembly GCA_026873985.1 of Saraca asoca. NCBI lineage: Eukaryota > Viridiplantae > Streptophyta > Magnoliopsida > Fabales > Fabaceae > Saraca > Saraca asoca. The sequence continues at coordinate 15,130 of JANHAO010007515.1, read as the reverse complement.
AAGCATGCTTGATTTCAACTCTTTCCCTTACCGCCCTCATTGGTTCTAAACTCCTTTCCGGCCCCCTTACTTAGAACAAAGATTCAAAAGAAGAAGGCCGAAGTAGTTGGAAAGGATTCCCTTCCCAGCATCACTGGAAGGAAATAATCCAAGATCTTCAAGAGATCTTCCTTTGTTCTCAGAGAAGGAGAATTACTTGAAAAGGTTTCCTATGTAACAGACCATGCATGTCCTTTCGGAAAAGCGGGCCACTAAAGGTACGAGAGGCTTATCTGAAAAACTCATCTGTTCATCTAATAGAAGAAGGAGAATCCCCTCCCTACGTTTATATAGAGCCAACACCAGCCTAACTAAAGAGTCTGGGTACACTCCTAACTATTCCTGCAATTAATGTTCCAACGAAAAATGAGGACAACTCGTCCATTTATTAATTGCCGCGGAAGAAAACTAGGTTGACTCACCAATGGTTATGAGTTGCATACTATAAGGAGTATGGCCTGGAACAAATGAAACGGCATATAGACTTTAACTACATGATGTTTTACAAAGGGATGATTTTTGGCAAAATTCAACTCCTAACCAGCAAAGCGAGCTAAGAGTTGGGGGCTTATGTTATGGGTAAAATCCAGAACCTCCTAAACGAGCTGGCAAAAGGTTTGAATGGTAGCAGAACTCCAGCTCACTAAGATGCGAGGGATGCTAAGACTCGACTCACACACTTAAACAGCTAACCTTGTGCGATTTCACTTCGTTATAAGCCAACTTGACCTCGCTATCTAGAAGATAGCAACGATCTCAGGCCGAAGGATTTGGTTCACGAGGTGTGGCCTTCAGCAAGAAGCTTGCCGAGCAAGAGACAAATATGCGTCACACTAAGCAGACAAGGGCCCCACCCATAAAAAGTAATCTGTAAAAGTCGATTTGTAGAAGTTCATTTTATTTTGTACAATTAATGTTGATGTAATATTTTTACAACTTAAAAAATTACTATTATATCCTTCTCTCCTTTATAAATAGAAGGGAGGAGACCATTGTAAATAATTAGGAGCTGAGATACTGAAACTCTGTAAAAATCTCTTCAAAAACAATAACATTATTGTGGATGTAGAGTCTGGTACTATCCAGATTTGGCCGAACCACGTTAAAAGCTCTGTGTTTTCTGTTGATTCTATTCCTTTCTTGATCTTTTATATAATATTTGCTACATTAGTAACCAGATTGTAATTTGAGTGCCAGAAGAATCTCTTCAGTTGTCTGGATTTTGGTAGAACCAAAATCAACCATCAACAAATTTCTTCTGGAATTTTTTCCTTGACATCTATGGCACATTACCATGATCATCATCATCTATGTTTGTATTTGATGATAAACACAATTATCTATACTTAGATTAAAATACAAGCTGAACATATCAAGAATAACAAAGTTAAGGAAAACATTTATGGGAGAAACGTTTTTAATTTTTTTTAAAAAAAAATATTTGGCTAACCAAAAAGAAAAGAAAAAGTTAGGAAATTTTTTTCTTCCTTTTTTCTTTTTTATTTTTCTTAAGATTTTTTTTTTACATTTTTCCCCTATTGTATATTATTTTCTTTTTTATTTTTTTGATTTTTTTTTTTTACATTTTCTTCCCTAATCTATCTTATTTTCATTTTTCCTTCTGTTTTTCTTTTTTATTTTTCTTGAAAATTTTTTTAACATTTTTTAGATAACTGTTCATCAACAATAACCTTTAGTGATAGAAAATTTAAAATTTTAAATAAAGTTAATGTAAAATAATTAAATAATATATCAAAATTAATTATATATTGTTATGGACATACTTCGAACTGATTGAAATAGGCCGGTAAAGGCCTAACGAGCCTAACCAAGATAAGAGGGATGGCCCAATCTAAGGCGAGGTCGCAGAAGCCAGTCAGCAGATTGTTTAGTGTGAGCTTGAAGCACCCAGTGGTTCAAGGTCGCAGCGAGCTCCCCCCGGGATAATTGGACACAGCTAATGCCTGCTTGACAGTCTGAAACACACTTTAACTAGCCAATCAGTCTCCAAAAATTGATAATGATTTGCCCTGCATTCATTACCTGACGCTTAGCATTTATTGTCTAATGCAGCTGTAATCATAGTTTAACAATATTAAATTACAACTTGTGACCTTTCTTGCTTTTATAAATAGGAGGGGAGACTATTGTAACAAAGAAGAAGAGCATAGCATGCAAAAACCTTGCCATACTACTGAAAGAATTGAGAGTATTGTAATTCTGCTAAATTGAATAGTAAAACAAATGCTAGTAGCAGATACAGCAATCGTGGACGTAAGGGTCATACTGGTTTTAGCTGAACCACGTGAAAAATTTTGTGTTCACTTCATTCTCCTTCTTACTCTTTACGTTTTCTTCACACTTTCAGCATCTTTATAAGCAGTTTGGATTTTTTAACCATTGATTGACCAATTATCAAATTCGACCATCAACATATATTTACTAAAATTTTAATAAAAAATTTAAATACTAAATTTAAGAAAAATTAATTTTTTATTTTTGAAAAAGAAAAACAAATTTTCTATTTTTTAAAAAAGAAACATAAAAATAAAAAAAAAATTGCAAGAAAAATTTTCAAAAAAATAAAAAAGTTTGAAAATGTTGGTGAAAAATTTTAAAAGAATAAAAAAAGGAGGACACGTCAACATTTCCATGAAAAAGATTTTGTTATAAGGATTTTCCGAAAGCATGTTTTGAGTTGATCAAAGTCCAATTAGAAGTCCATTTAGATCGGTGGAGGTCTAGGCTGAAGTTTGAGGTCACTGAGCGAGGACCCTAGACTGTTAGGTACGAGCTGGAGGCATCTTGCAACGTCATGAACGAATGAGTGCAACTCACTAAAGAGACCTTCAACCCCTCAACGAGAAGCCCACGACCTCCAGAAGAACGACCAAGCATAGATGACAAGGAGCAGTTAGCTCGCTCAACTTCCAACCCACCCAGTAACAATGGATACTTGTACAGAGCCGAATCAACAATCCAAGGCACACGTTTCCTACTAACAGCTCAACTTCTAAACTTACACATCAGCTCCCCGAAAATTCGATAATGATTTACCTAGCATTAATTATTCGACACCAAGCATTAAATGCCTGAAACAGTGGAAGTTATCATTTTGTTCCTTATGAAATTACACTTGTAACCCTCTCCTTTTTTATAAATAGAGGGGGAGGCCACCATATAGAGAAAGGACACAGATACATGTTGAAATTCTACCAATATTGAGAGTGAGCATTGTTCATTCAGAGAAACCTCTATCGTTGTATTCATATTCTATAAAACCAATCCCTTTAGGGTATAATAAAAGATCAATGTGGACGTAGGGGCTAAACTGGCTTTAGCAGAACTATGATAAACTCTTGGTGTCGTTCCTTCTTCTTCTTTTTTATTACATTCTTCCACTATTTTCTGCCATATTTAGCTTGCAGTCATGGGTAACACTAAACTTAACTCGTTGACAAGATTTTGGTATCAACATTTTGGTGCTAGAAGAAGGGCCCCCACTGCACATTCTTCATTTTCAGTCTTCAATAAGCTGTTTCAAATACATTGACAAGAGGAAGAACTACCAGGAGTGGAAAAGTTCTAACTGACCAACCCGAAGGTCAGGTACAACAGCAGAACACAGCTGCTCCCAAAGTGGGTGCCAACATCGGCACAACTTCCTTCATCCAGCACTAACCCATAGTCCATGAAACTGATGGGGCTTAAACTTGGCAACAATGCCAAGAGGCGCTTGATCGGCACTAAGAATCGCTAGAGAATACAATGAAGGAACTGGCCGATATGGTACGAATATTGGCTCAAACGTGTGCCCAAGGTGCGCTAAGGCAAGATGAAGTGGTTGCACCCGAGGCTAGACGTCATCAATCATGGCCTCAACATGAAGAGCAAGCCAGGGTTGAACGTCATTGGACCGGCTCGTTACGCTCGTTTAACTCGTAGTTAAGGTCTGAAGTCCACCAGGATCAGGAGGACAGGGAGAATGATCACCAATGTGAAAGTTCACGCGAAACTGACAGTGAGTGAGAGATAGATTGTGACTTGTCTGATCATGGATCTTGACTTATCTGATCACGAGTGTGGCAATAATTATAGAACATCAGACTAACATTCTCACAATAAGCAAGAAGAAATGAGTCAAAAGACCTCCAGTCAGTAGTTAAAGTCTCGAGACCCAATGGTCGAAGAGTTACTCTAGAGGATGGAATAACTGGAGAAAAACTTTGCATCCCAGGGGAACCGAGAGTTACACGAGGAAAGAACTGCACTCTCTTGCCAGATTGAGGCCGAGCCCCTTCCTCATAGATTCAAAATCCCAAACATCCCTCTCTACAATGGGGATAGTGACCCCTATAGTCACTTGGATGCTTTTAATGTCTAGATGGACCTACAAACCTCCAAGCCATTAGTAAAATGACGAGTCTTCCCGGCCACACTCGGAGAAGTATCACGGACATAGTTTAGAAGCCTTATAGCTCAGAGCATAAGGTGTTAGGAGGAATGCCAAACAAAGTTCCTCAATCAATACAGAGCATTGAAGAGATAACTCGCCTCCTCCTGTCACTTGGCCATGATCTTTCAATGAAAAGACAAATCGCTCAAGGATTACATTGTTAAGTTTTGGTAGGAAGTCAGTAACATGGACAGTCTGTCTGACGAGAGTATCCTCACGATGATTTCAGCGAGACTCTAAAAAGATGAAAAATTATACAAGGACATATATAAGTCCCTTGTTAAAAGCCTGGGAGAATTTTACGAGTGAGCCGCCAAGAAGATCCGATGGGAGTAAACCTTCAGCACGAAGAAGTCAAACAAGAAAGAAGAAACCAGCACCTCCCATCAAGGCAGGAAAAGAAATGGAGGGAAGGCCAATCAGGACAGCCAAAAGGGGAGTTCTAGAGGTCGAACCATGAAGAAGGCTCTAAATGAACAATTTCAATATCAACGTCGCTATGATACCTACACTATCTTGTCAAATGCACCAGACAGGATCTATGCGATGGAAAGAGGTAATGAAGATTTCAATAGACCCAAGTTAAGGAAGACCCCCATCGAAAAGAGGAACCGCAATAAATTTTGTGCCTACTATAGCAAGGTCGGGCACAACACATCAGACTATTGGGCGTGGAAGGATGCCATCGAAGACTTCATTAAAAGAGGCCACATGAGAGACTACATGGTGAGACCCCAGGGGCAGCAACCCCTGCGTCCTAAATAACCTATGCCACAATGCCATCAAACTCCTGTGCACGAGGAAGTGCCATCTATAAGGACAATCTTCACCATACACGGTGGACCTCATATCGCAAGGACCTCGAACCGATAGCACGATCGCTATATGCAAGCGATGGGCTGTGTCCTTCTGACAAGTCATGTGGAGTGTGAGTGGCTTGCCAAGAAGGCCAAGATATCTTCCGATAGTATTTCCTTTATGGAAGAGGATGCACAAGGGGTCTATTACCCCCATAACTTCACAATAGTTATCCGGACGAAGATCGACAATGCCAAAATGAGAAGGATCATGATGGATATTGGAAGTTTTGTAAATGTAATGTACAAAGGGTGCTTTGACCAGATGGGCATGAACGAGAATCAGCTAGACCCATCACTTGAGCCTCTCTATGGTTTCACTGGAGATGGAATACTTCTAGTAGGATGGATCAAGCTCCCCCTAACTCTGGGAGATCGCGACAAGTAAACGACCATCATGGCAGACTTTCTAATCATAGATTGTCCCTTGGCTTATAATGTAATGTTGGGATGGCCTGCCATGAACGATTTCAACATAGTTACATCAACCAGGATGCTAACCATCAAGTTCCTTACCCCGAGTGGAATTGGGTGCGTATGCGGAAAGCAGCAAGTAGCCCAACACTATTATGAAGAGGTAGTTAAACTCGGGGTCCAAGGGAAGAAAGTAAATGTTGTGTTCGGGGGAGAGCCCTGAGGGACGAGCGAGAAAGGGGTCAGCTATGACCTTGATCCTTGAAAGGTAGACACAGAGCGAGCCGTCAGACTAGTGGAGGAACTGGAGGAGGTACGAGTGAGCAAGGCAGACGAGCAGAGATGCCTCAAGTTAGGAAAATGCCTGCCACCTGATATGAAGGCACAATTAATGAGTTTTTTCAAAGCAAATGTGGATGTTTTTGCTTGGAACCATGAAGATATGGAGGGTATCAATCCGAGCATAACATCACACAAACTAAACATCGACCCCCAGGCTAAGCCAGTTTACTAGAAGAGAAGATCGATGACCACTAAATGCTACACGGCGCTTAAGGAAAAGGTGGACAAGCTTTTAGCGAACAATTTCATTCGAGAGGCACGATACCCCACTTGGGTGGCTAACCTTGTACTCATTAAAAAGAAGAACGGGAAGTGGAGAATATGTATTAACTTCACTAATCTCAATAAAGCATGCCCTAAGATAGCTTTCTTTTGTCAGGGATAGACCAGTTGGTGGATGCAACTGCAGGACACGAACTGCTTAGCTTCATGGACACCTACTCAGGGTATAACCAAATTTTAATGGCCACACGTGATGAAGAACATACCTCATTCATCATCGATTGCAAGCTATACTATTACAAAGTGATGCCCTTCGACCTTAAGAATGCGGGGGCAATCTATCAGCAGTTGGTGAACATGATATTCCGAGAACAGATCGGCAAGACTATGGAGGTATACGTAGATGACATGCTAGTGAAATTCAAGCAACTTATCGATCACATGCATGACCTTGATGAGATGTTCTAAACCTTGAAAAGGTACCGGATGAAGCTGAACCCGCACAAGTGTACATTCAGAGTAGCCTCAGGCAAATTCCTCAACTTTATAGTCAATAAAAGAGGGATTGAAGTGAACCCAGAGAAAATCAGGACACTACTTGATATGCATTCTCCCACAGGACTAAAAGATGTCCAAAACCTAAATTGTTAGATCGCTATGCTTAGCAGATTCATCTCTAAGGCAACAGACAAGTGTGTTCCCTTCTTCAACGTCCTCATGAGGGTGAGGAGGTTCGAATGGACCCCCGAATGCGAGGTCATGTTTCAAGAACTTAAGACATAGCTCAGGCAAGCACCTCTCTTTTCTAAGCTGAAAGAGGGTGAAAGATTAATTGTATACTTGGGTGTATCCCAGCATGCCTTAAGCATAGCACTTACACGAGAATAAGGAGGAATTTAACTCCCCATCTACTATGTAAGCAAAAGACTGCTAGACATAGAGAGAAGATATTCACCCATGGAGAAGCTCGTCTATTGCCTGGTCATCGCCTCAAGGAAGCTTCGACCCTATTTCTAGGCCTACAGCATTAGGGTCCTCACTCAGTACCCACTAAGATAAGTTCTACAAAAGACAGACACCTCAGGGCGATTGCTTAAATGGGCAATAAAGCTCACACAGTTCGGCATTGAGTATAAGCCTATGACAACTATTAAGGGGCACGCATTGGCCGATTTTATTATCAAATTCATATGCCCTTTATCAAATAAGGTAAAAGTCCCTGAGGCCCCATGGTGGGAACTGTTTGTTGACGAGTCATTTAGTGACCAAAAGGCCGGAGCAGGAATGCTTCTTATCAGTTTGGAAGGACATAAGGTCTTCAGTGCCTTAAGGTTTGGCTTTCTGGCCACAAACAATGAAGTTGAATATGAGGCCTTGTTGGATGGCTTACAACTAGCCAAAGAGCTGCATGCCGAGAGAATAAAGATTTTTAGCAACTCATAATTAATTATTTGTCGAATAAAAGGTGAATACTAAGCCCGGAGGAAAAATAATGAGATATCTCTATAAAGTCCAAGAGTTGCTAGGCTCCTTCCCACAATTCGAGATCACTCAAACCTCGCAAGCCTAGAACGTGCATGCTGATGCCTTAGCTTGTTTATCTACTACTGGCGATCCTGATCTTATGGGATCGGTCCCGATAAAGCTCCTTCTATCCCTAAGTATCGAATATCAAGACGTCATCATGGTGATTGCCAAAGTGCCTAACTCCTGGATGAATCTAATCCTAGACTACCTGCAAAATGAAAGGTTACCAAATGACAGACTCAAGACACAACGTCTGCGAGCTCAAGTAGCCAGATACTGCATCCACGATGACATGGTCTACAAGAGAGGGTTCATAACCCTACTTTTAAGATGCATAGATGGCGAAGACTGCAATACTGTCCTGGAGGAGATTCACGCAAGGTATTGTGGAAACCATGCTGGGGGAATGTCCTTGGCACAGAAGGCCCTTTGACAGGGATTTTACTAGCTAACAATGAAGCAAGACGCTATTGACCTCTTCAAAAGGTGTGACAAATTTTAGAAAGGTGCCACGAGCCCCACCAGCTTACTTGAAACAGATGACAAGCCCATGGCCATTTACAATTTGGGGATTAGACCTGATTGGACCACTTTCCAAGGCACAAAAAAATTGTAAATACATAATAGTAGTTGTAGACTACTTCACCAAATGGACGGAGGCAAAGAAACTCGCTGAGATTTCATCCTCTAAGGTCTAAAAGTTTGTATGGAACAACATCATTTATAGGTTCAGGTTCCCTCAGTAGATCGTCACCGATAATGGGACCCAGTTCACTAGCGAGCAGTTCATTAAGTTCTGTGATGACCTCAAGATTGTTAAGAGCTTCACAGTCGTAGACCACCCACAAGCCAACGGGCAGGTAGAAGCCATTAACAAGATCATTAAAAAGATCTTGAAGATCAAGCTAGAGGCCAGAAAGGGAGCCTAGGCGGATGAGTTGCAATCAGTATTATGCGCCTATAGGACCACGCCTTGTAGCTCCACGGGGGAAACCCCCTTCTCAATGGCACACGGGTGTGAGGTAATAATCCATGCAAAACTTGAAGTTGCTACACAGCGAAGAGTCACTTTTGACCCAAAAGATAATAACTGGTTGCTTATTACAAACCTAGATCTTTTGGAGGAAGCGAGAGAAAAAGCTAGCCTTAAGGTTATAGCCCGTCAGCAAAAGATAACAAGGTATTACAACCACAAAGTGCGAGCTTAGAAGTTTAAACCTGGCGACCTCGTCTTGCGCCTTGTCCTCTCTAGAGCCCACAAATCCAGTGAGGGGACCTTGGGCCCAAATTGGGAAGGTCCGTACATTATCAAAGGATCATGAGTGATGGAGCCTACCATCTGGCAGATATGAATGGAGAAGAATTTCTCTGCGCTTGGAATGTCGAGCACCTCCGCTGTTATTATCAATAAGTGTCTCGATACCTTATAATTGATTCCTTATACATATGAATGTAATTCTTTGAATTCTTTGGAATAAGATTGGAGATTTTTATGCCAAGTTATATGTTGTGCGATGCAACAATAGTTAACATGTCTAATTCTTGTATGAGAGTGAGTAAACGAGACCCAAGCATTCGAGCACGCAAATAATAAGGATAAAAAGAGTTCGACTTCACCGCAATAAAATTATACATGCTGTTCATGAAGTTCATAACATGCGCTAGGGGCACCAAAAAGAGCAAAAGTTATACAATTCTTTCTCTAGGAGGACGGGGCCCCAGGGGCTGAGCCTATAAGGTTCCACACCAAGGTATTATCCGCTTTGGGCCGAGCCCGCATGGTTTTGTCCTTCAAAAGGGCCTTCGGTAGGAAGGGCCCAACCCCCTTATATAGACCTTTCCTCGTCTAGACTTAGCCGATGTAGGATGCTGGCGCGTAACTCCTTACATCCCTCCCGACCCATCAGACCAAAGGCCTGACCCGGCTCTGATACCAATATAAGATTCCACACCGAGATATTATCCACTTTGGGCCGAGCTCGCATGGTTTTGTCCTTCAAAAGGGCCCTCAGTAGGAGGGGTCCAACCCCCCTTATATGGACCTTTCCCTGTCCAGACTTAGGCGATGTGGGATGCTGGGGCATAACTTTTTACAGAGCCTTCAATGTGCTAAGGACTAGGAGCCAGAATGTTGGGAACACCATGTGCAAGAACAACGTTAGTAGCTTGGGAGCTACCCTCTCCCTGGATCGCGAGTCTAGGAGAAGGGACACTGACTTCGGCACCAAGACCCTTCGTTACAGCTCAAGCTTCAATTGTTCTACCGCCCCGATGGCTTGGGGACCAAAAAAGGAGTAGTCTAGATCAGGATATTTTTCCCACACAGTCTAAAAGAATGAAGCAAGAGTTGTCCTCCTCGTATCTGTAGCGGTCTCTGCCACACGTGAGGACATCTCGGCTTCAACCTTTGCCGCTTTCTCCTTAACAAGTTGCAACTCTTTCTTTAGCACCACCGCCTATTCAGCAGAAGCCTTGGCCTATTGCTTTGTAGCTCTTATCATCCCTTCGATGGTATTCGCCACCTTGTTCATTTCCCGCAGCTGTGGTTAGGCCTCATACAGCTTTTATCTTTGCCTTGTTAAGGTCGTTGGTGGAGAGGCCGAAATTCACCTCCATATCCTTGCAACGCTTCATCTCACGAGATAATGTGGCCTCTAACTCCTTTGTTTTCTCGCCAAGTCCTCGCACCTCAGCTCACTGGGCCCTTAGCTCGTCCATGAGAGTTGATTTCTCTCTATCCCAGTCCTCGCACATCGCAATAATCTTCATCAATGACAGCATATTTTGCATAAACGAGCAGCAAGGTTAGACTTGACAACAAATGAAAGGGCAAAGGTGAGAAAAGACACTTATCGTTAGACCCTGCTGAGCCACGTATCCCGCCAGCCTCCCAAGGTAGAGTTCCTCGCTCTTTAATGCATTGATCTTATTGTCATTACCCAAAATCGTGCTGAAGTTTTCAATAAGTGTCTGAGCATGCATCTCTGTTTCAGAGCTGGACTCAGCCAACGGCTTTGTGAGGTTGACTCCTGACGGGTTTTGAGAAGTCGCCTTCTTCTTCCCCTTGGCAATCCTTCGCTTCTTTTGAGGAGGACCAGAGGGACTGGAAGGACTAGCAGTTCTGGTTGCCTCCACCTCTTCAAAACATGGCGAGGAAGTTAGATCCGGAAGAGAGACATCAACAGCAGCAGTTGGTTACTCTGCTATAGCCAAAATTGCTTCAGCCTCAATAGCCGCTGGAGCTTCGGGGGCATGTCTCGCATCGAGGGCTGGGGGATGATCCGCAGTAATCTAGGTTAAGATAACTTCACAACCTGAAGGAGCCTCATCTTCGCTATCCGACGGATGTGTTCTGAGAATCAAGTCTATAGTTTTGTCGTAGTCGTCAAAATTTGTTAGTCGAACCTCTGTCAGTTGATGAATCCCAACCTCTCTTGTCACAACTATGTTTATCAGTAGGGCAAGTTTATGGAAGTATAGAACACCCTCATGAAACCTGAAGTTATTTTGAAGATCCTCAGATGAAGCAAACCGATCTAGAACCCCTAACTCATTAGCCCCGAGCACTGGCTGTCTACCAGTTCCATCTGCAAAATAGAATAAGAGGTTAGAATTCAGAACAACAAGTCATAATCTAGGACAGATATCAAATAAGTAAGCAAATTCATCTATTCCCAGCCCACCTACCTGGAACAAGAATGAAATCAAAATTTTTAAGATATCTCAGTGAAGGGCATGAAATGTAAAACCAGCGAGACTTGTAACGTCCTGTATTGGACTTCCCCTTCGCATCCCCTAGTGGCAAGATTTCCTTGTGAGGTGTCCGCCTTGCCGAAAGGTAATGAAGTCCATCCTCGGAGTTCGCACAGCTGAGGTTTTACAGGTAGCAAAGGGTTTCGGGTAACGACGGATGAAGGCCGTTGACCTTGTCAATAAGGGTCAATGAAATCAAAGAAGTGTATGAGTTAGGCGTGAGCTGAAATGGGCTAAGCTTTATTTTATTTAAAAAATCAATAATGAAAGGATGGATGGGGAATCTTAATCCTACAGTGAGGTGTGGGATGCTAATGGCTATGAAGCCTCGAGGAGGATGAGCAGCGTAATCGTCTAGAGCAGGGACCATAACGCTGCACCCCTTTGGGATCTGGTTTGACTCGATGACAGAAGTAACATCGCTAACCCGTACAGTGGACTTATGATGTTTAAATGCATGACGGGCTGGGCGTTCACCTGAAATCATCCTTTGACCTTCGGTGTGTCCCAAACGAGCCCCTGGGTTTGCAGCGACCTCCTTTCCATTTGTTGTCGCACCCCCAACTTCTTGAATATTCCTTGTATCTTAAGGCGAATCTGATTCATCATCCTCACTCCTAATCAAGTGACAGTGACATGCATGACCCGCTCGCATCTACACAAAGAAAAAAAAGACTAATAAGCTTGTTGAGAGCGAACCATACTAAAAATCGGGACTAATGACCTCCTATTTCGTAGGCCATGCACACCTTATGCTACCGCACTAACTACTTAAACTCTGAAAAATGGAGAAGACACTCTGGACAGGGAACAAAATCTCAGAAGACACAAATGTGTACCCAGAATCCTAGGGTATACCGGTAACCCAACTATTCCATTTCAAATAAAGACTAAGTGTCCTAACCATATTTACCTATCAACATCATCGTCTCCTAATCAATCAAAAATTAAATCCCCTATTTCCTATAAAGGAAGAAAATTGCATAAAGCACGGAGTTAGGGGAAGCATACCATGATTTTTGGAGAGGAAAAGTATGGAAAGCTCAGGTAATAGCCGAAAGCACGGGCGGAAGATGACGGAAACCATTGGAAAAGAAGCTATAACAGCGACCAGAGAAATCAATAGGCAAAGAACACCAGAAATCCAAAAGTTTTCAAATGGCAAAGTGAAAGGGAGAAAGAAAACACTCTCAGCTTAAAAGAGTATCATAAACTTACCGTTGGATCAAAAAAAGTGTCAGTTACCCACGATCCAACAGTCCAGAGAAAACAGTGGCCAATAAATGATGATTCAGAGTATGTGCGCTAAAAGCTGAAAATAATAACTACCAGCCGCAGTTGGGAAATGAAAAGCTACGTGTATGAAACATACAAGGGAACCAATGGCTCGTTGAGATCATAGGTCACGATGTCGCTAAGAATTGAGGCATGATGATAAACTTAATCTCGCGTCCAAGTAATGCGTTAGCCACATGTAGAATTCTTGCGCAAGCCATGTCTAAATAATGTGCCAGTCCCGCATAGAATTCTTGCGCGAAAAGACCCTGTGTCCAAGTAATGTGTAAATCATACGTAGAATTCTTACGTAGGTTAGGGGCAAAATAATCATCTCGCGTCCAAGTAATGCATTAACCACATGTAGAATTCTTGCGCGAGTCACGTCTAAGTAATGTGCCAGCCCTGTACAGAATTCTTGCGTGGAACGACCTTGCGTGTTGCGTCCAAGTAATGCATAAATCATATGTAAAATTCTTGCACAGGTCGAGGGTGAAATAATCATCTTGCATCTAAGTAATGCATTAGCCACACGTAGAATTCTTGTGCGAGCTACGTCCAAGTAATGTGCCAGCCCTGTATAGAATTCTTGCGCGGAACGACCTTGCATCCAAGTAATACGTAAATCATACGTAGAATTCTTGCATAGGTCAGGGGCAAAACAATCATCTTGCATCCAAGTAATGCGTTAACCACACATAGAATTCTTGCATGAGTCGTGTCCAAGTAATGTGCCAACCCCCACAGAATTCTTACGCAGAACGACCTTCCTTCCAAGTAATGCGTAAACCATACGCAAAATTCTTGCACAAGTCGGGGGCAAAATAATCATCTCGCATCCAAGTAATGCATTAGCCACACGTAGAATTCTTGTACGATCTGTGTCTAAGTAATGTGTCAGCCCTGCATAGAATTCTTGTGTAAAACGACCTTACGTCCAAGTAATGCGTTAACCATACGTAGAATTCTTGTACAGGTCAGGAAGGAATTCAGGACCTCACGTCCAAGTAATGCGTTAACCATACGTAGAATTCTTGCGTGAGCCGGCATGACCAATTGGCAATGCGGCACATATCCTTTAAATGAGAGTTTATTGATTAATGTTGATTGGCTTAAATTCTTTATGATGGAAGCTAATTATCCCATTAAATACTTTGTACGACGACTATTGAATTTTAATTTTGCAAGGGCAAATTACGCTGTCAGTGGCCATTAATTAAACTGTCCATACACAGACTTAAAAAGACAAGGGGCAAAAAATGATGCTCAAAATTACACTAAAATACCTCCTTCAACGAGGTAGATTTACATCAGGAAAATTGATACACAGAGATAAAGCAAAAGCAAAAAGCTAACGACCTCACAACGGGAAGGAGAGCTGATTTCCAAGGGATAGACTCACGTCAGATGAAACAAACGAACTCGACTGCTCTTGCTCATAACCTTCCTCAGCCGACGGATCATTTCCTGACTCCCTAAACACAGAGCAATTCAAAAAGACCAAGAACGCGGCTAGCAAGGCTGAACTTCACGGAAGAATCGTGAAGAAATAATCTAAAATCTGTACAAAACTTCCCAAGAGCCGGGGAGAGAAGCTGTATAGGGAAGTTATGTGCAACAGGCTATTCGTGTTTCCAAAACCTCTGCAACAGACCATCCATGTTCCGAGAAGCTTCTTCGGAAGCCGAACCATTAAGGGAATGAAGTGCTCGGTCAAAGCATCTATCAGACCACCTCACAAAAAAGAGGAGCTTCATGAGCCTTTATAAGTCTGCTCAGGTTCATCAAGCGGCCCAAGGGTCATTTGACTATTAAACGGTCTAGAAACAATGAAGGGTGCCACATTAACGGCCAAGATAATGCACAGAGAAAGGTATGGCCTAGAGCATGGGAAATGAAAGCCCGAAAGACAAAAATGACAACGCGACAGACTGAGCACAAAGACTGAGTCATTCTACAAATTGTAGACATAGACTTAGACCACAAGCTACAACTCCCAACCCGCAGAGTGAGCTAAGAGTTGGGGGCCTTATGTTATAGGAATTTTTCGGAAGCATGTTTTGGGTCGATCAAAGTCCAATTGGAAGCCCACTTAGACTTGTGGAGGTCTGGGCCAAAGTTTGAGGTCGCTGAGCGAGGACCCTAGACTATTGGGTATGAGTTGGTGTTGAGTGTGTAAGTTTTAAAATTGAAATTATCACTCAAAATTACGCAAGTGCACGTAGTCAATTGTGTAATATAGAGT